>JAQZBX010009474.1:0-46054 GCA_029593785.1 Cabassous unicinctus
GGCCTGCTCTCACAAGGAGGCCCCTGGAAGCGAACCCGGGGCCTCCCGCGGGGTAAACGGGGGCTCTATCGATTGAGCCACACCCGCTTCCCCATTCAACCTCTCATGTAAGCTCAATGGAGCTTGGCTTTCTGAACTTTTAGCTGCTATGACAGCTACATTGCACAAAATTTTTACCAAGACAGCTGTAAAGATTGCAAAGACATGCTTTTGGAGGAATTCAGCTATTTTTTTCCTAGAGGAGTCCTAAGTGGCAAAATGCAGGATGAAGGAGTCCTAAATCCTGGGAGCCATTCTTACTGGTATATTCTACTGGGTTCAATAAATGCTTATATCCTTTTTGTGCCAGACCAGGAGTGTCCGTACAATATTTCTAGTCAATCCATACATCTTGAACACCACATTTTCCATGAATGAAAAATAATTTCTAAAATTTTATGTTAATTAGCAACCATTTAGGGTCTTTGGAAGATCAAACAACTAAAAATTTAGATCAGCCTATTCTAGAGTTTGAGCTTACAGTTATGCCTTGCTTGTTTGTTTTCTTTTCCAAATGCTAATTAATCAAGTGGTTTTCAAATGAGAGCTAATGACCTCTGGAGTGTGTATTTCTGAGCAGAATGCTTAAAATGCTTACTATTTGCTTCTATGGTGTTAAATCAAATAAACATATGTCATTCTGTATGTGCTGAGATATTTTTAAGTAAATTATAGATTTTATGATAATTATCTTGCATCACAAATTCTGTTCTAAACTAAAGCCTCAGTTTCTTTTCTTTATTTTTAATTCTTGTAGCTTGGAATACCCAGTGAAACTAAAGACTATAAAATTATCTCAGGTAGGGAATAAAACATTATTTGCTATTATGCAACTATTATAACAGTCAATTTATGCCCATGAAATATCTGGTTATATTCCAAATACATAAAGTAAATGATATGGTAATAATAATTTATCATTTAGTTAGTACCTTCTATATGTCATTCCTTCTAATCATCACAACCCTGTAATATAAGCATACTTACCCCCTCATTTTCACTCTGAAGCCCCACCTTATGCACTGTGCCTGTCCTGTGTCCATGTCAGATTCTCTCTTCTTTGAGGAAGAACAATGTTTAATATGAAGGGACAAGCCCTCTGGAAGTTAGTGTTCGACTACAATTGGTAAAGGTGATTATGACCTCTAATCCTTTCTGGCAGGAAGCAGGACTACGTTAATTATTATTAGTGTAGAGTAATCAAATTAGGAGGTAAGCACTATTCTGGTGATTGCTTTTGTTCATATAGCCCAACACAATTAAGTGCTGTCAAAATATAATAAATGGCTTGCAAACTGTCATGCATCTTTTTTTGTATTTGTTTTTTGTTTTTATCATATGGGGAATTCTGATCTTCCTAATATAGAGTTTAAGGAGCCAAGGTATTGCTCATTGATTTAATATAAACTTTAATAAGCAAGATGCAGTTAAAAAGAGAGAGAGAACCCAAGTGGCCTGAAAGAGAAAACCTGTCTCCTCATACTCTTATCTCAGTACTAAGAATGACTTAAAGAACCCAATTTTTATATAATTTGACTATAATCTCCAGGGACTGAATAAAATCAGAAATTTTTATTTTCAGATATCCCCTAAAATAATTTTTTTTAAATAAAAGATCTTTCTCTTCTCTTGGAGATTATGCAATCCTCTAAAATTGGAAGAAGATAGGTAAATCGAGGCAGCATGTAAAATGTTTCCATGTTAAAATACGTTCCAAGCCTTTTAAAAAGTGCTTTCTTTCTTCCAAGATTATTTTCATATCTTCCTATACTCAGGGTTGTTCAGGAGTAGAGAAGAAAAAAATCCAGGGTCTACAACTGGATTTGGCTTCCATAGGTGCACCATCTGTCACTTCGGGCCCTCAGCATTTTTGGCAGCTCTCTGAAACCACACTTCCTGGAGCAGTGCAGCCAGAGCAGATAGTGCAGGTGTGGACGCCTAGCACTCACACACTTCCTGAACCATTAGACAAAAAGACCAACTCAGCTGCCCTGTTTTTCTCTTAGACTGGCTTCAAAGTTATTGTTCAAGTGCTGCCTCAGCAGTTTTGAAAGCAAAGGGACTATTACTGTATTCCTTGTACCATCCCCCTCCCCTAATGTCAATAAGATTATATATCTACAATGAAATTATGATTTAGGATGGTAATAACTTCTTTCATTGGCTGATATGTCAAACTAAGGGATGCTGATTACTCATAGGGAGTATGAAAATAAGGCAAGAACTCCCTAGCAGCATGCCACCCACTGCAGACCCTTAGAGGATGTCAGAAACAGCTGTGGAAAGAGTTTGTCTGAGCCCTAAGTGGGAGGTCACAATAGCTTAGAGTGGAAGTCAGTTTTTGACTTGACATTTTAGTAAAAGTTTACTTTTCTGATGATTCATTAGGATGTATATTGCAGTTGAAAAGTTATGTGTAAAACAGTCAGGCTCTTTTTTTTTCCCCCAATCTGCCCCTTAGGAAAAGTAACCATTTTCCTAGCCAAGCTTCTTCACTGTTTGTTTTGCTACTGTTTTTATTGGGGTGGCCATGGATCAAGCATCAAGACTTGGGTTGGGAGTCAGGAAACAGTAGTTCCTGCCCTGGCTCTGCCCTGGGCTCCAAGCAACCTGCTCCGATTTTACCACACGACTTTTCTCTCTAACAGATGAAAATGCCCTTGCCTCGGAAAAAGGGTTTGGGAATTCCTAAGAGATCTTTGATGTGCTCTTCAGAGAGCTCAGGTTTCTAATAGAAAGATAAAATGTATTCCATTTGGGAAAATCAGAAGAAACCAATAGATGTGAAGTTAGGAAACATATTAAAAAGCAGAGATGGCAATTGGAGAAGCCTGAGAGCTCTACAGCAGGCAGATGGACTTAGTGAAAAGGCACACACTCCCACATGAAACAAAGAATTGCTTGAAGTGTTCTAATACAATGGCCTCTAGGTCTGCCTGCTATTTCACTTGCATAATAAATTATAAAGCATTTATGTTAAAAGCAAAGTCATGTTGTAGTTGGCTGATTTTTTCCTTAAAAAGAAAAAAAAAAACAGAAACAAACATCAGTATTCATTTATAGCTCACATTTAATCAGACACTTCCAATATTTATTTGATCATTCTCTTTGAAAAATGTCATAAGCTTCTGCTCTGAGATCACTTTCACATTTAAGAATCTATTTATAATACAAAGAGGAAACTTTCTTCTATGTCATTTTTAAACAAATGAGACCCAGTAGACTGCATTTTTTTGTGCTAGTTTACTTATTTTCTATAATGTGATTTTATAATTTGTGCCCTTTCTGGACCTCATGAAAATGCAACTTTTGACCTTCCTTCCCTAAAGCTTTTTAGGATGGGAAGCCAGCCATCTGTGATGGATGGTTTAGAGGGCATTGAGTCTCAAAAGCTAATGCACTAGGTGGTAGAGTTAACTCTGGGAACTCAATTCACCTACAGGATTCAAATATGTTAAGCTGTATGTGTATGTATGTGTGTGTGTTTGAATGTGTTTGGGGTGATTTTAAGTTAATATAATACCATCATGCTATTTGGAAAAAAAATATATTACATCAAAAGCTGTGTTGACCGAAATGGTATTGGCCTTAAAATTAAACTCACAAGTTTCCCTGTAAGTTCAACTCTCTAAAAACAAACTTCAAAGCAAACTACCACAGCCTTCTCCCAACTTTGCTCACTCTCTTTACAAGCAGCTGGGTACTTTGAACTTTTAATTTCATTTACAAAGCTTAATTGGGAGCATCTAAACCATTCTTGATTTAACATCACCAGGCCATAAATTACAGCTGAAGTAGTGATTGGATCACAAATATGAGGAAGTGTTGGTCTTTGAAGTTTGGCTGCTAATGCATATAAATCAATCAGACTTCAAAGGGGCATGCTGTACCCCTTGATCACCTCTGCCTACCTGGGCAAGCTCTCAGCACAACTTCATAAGTCAGATAGGCTGCAGGGTGGTTGAGCTTTGCTAATGAGAGCACAACCATGTTTTAAATAGTAAAACTTCAAAACAAGTTTTACTATTCTAAGTGAACAGTACATTTATATTTATAGAAGTGACTATATTCCCTTGTTATCTATTATCTGCACCCATCTAATCAGCCTGCAAATATGAATTATCCTGCCTCTGAAACATGAATATTCTTTTCCCATTCAACCTAAAGTTACATGAATCATGGTAAAAATCCTTAAAGTTTGACCATTATTCCTACACTTAGATACTGCATGCTTACTCTTTTCTCACATGCCCCCTCCCCTAACATGTGCGTGTGCTGGGGCTTGGCTTCTCTGTTTTTATTTATCTTTCTTTTTTAAAGTTCGGTAAGCATCCAAGGTGTCTGATTATCCAGCAATATCACTGATTTGGTAGAGCTAACAGATCAAGGATGGACAAGTGTTAAAAATTATTCATAAAAAGCTTTTAAATATCCAGAGCTTCTCCATTTAAGGCCCAACACGGGAATGTGGTTTTAATTGTTGAGATGCACTTAAGAGAGACTTCAACCTGAGAATAAATGCACTGGCAGTTAGTTAGGATAGCTATCCAAATGCCTGACCTAGACACTTTATAAACTGGAGGCTTTAGGTGAAATCTTGTCTGGAGATTGTGAAATGAACCAAAAATTCTCTTAACATCCCACTGAGCCCTTTGATTGTGCATTAAGCAGGCCCTAGACCACACACAGGCACTTTTTATGACATTGCTTCTTTGAATATTTGTTTTCTTTATGGAGCAGATGGAAAAACAGAAGAAAAAGTTCTCCTTATCCTAACAGAGTCTTACAAATGAAAATGATTTTACAATTGAGATAAAATTACTACAATAAAAGATAAAGCATTCTTATTTCTCAACTCAGCATTAAAGCCAATCTAAAGTTAAGAATAAAGAGTAAGAAAGGTTTAAGGTTTCTGCCTCATTTTGTACGGTAATATTTATCTTCTAAATTACTACACCAAGAGTTTCTTTCTGTTCTTCTGGTCAGGATAGTGGTAGCATGTTGCTCATGTTTAGTCTGTGCCATTACAGATTTCATGGTCTGGTTTTGACTCAGAAGGGTAATTCCAAATAAGGTATTATAAGAATTTCTAAGTCCTGTACTGTGGAACAAACATGGTACATTCAAGCAAAAGAAACAAAGTAGGGAATTTCCTTCAAATGATGAATTCATGGCTATGCTATTTCTGTGGCCCAAGAATGAGTTGTAAATAGGTCTGAGAGTGAATATAAGTTTCCTTCTGTTTCTTTGTAAGAACCAAGATGCCACTGATAGCTTTTGAGAACTTTTTGGCAAATTTGTAAGATTTTTAAGAAGAGTTTTCCTCAGCACACAGCTTTTAATGAAAAATAAACGAGTCTATTCTATGCCAATGTTAAAGAGATTGAGATTATTATAATCCAAACATCATTTTCTAACCAAGATTTTCATTACATAGATTTGGTACAAAACTTAAATGAGAGAAGTATGCTTGCCCCAGGTGACACGACACACCTTTTCAGAAAATTTCATTCAGAAATATTCATCCCACCTTTCATCTTCCAGAACCATCTCGTTGTACTTCAACAGCCCAAATGAGTAAAATCTCCATTTTGTCCTTATGCTTCTGTGCTGGATGTGAGTCCCCGGCCTCTCAGTACTTGAAATTGTCTGAAAGTGATTGGCTCAATAAGATATAACCTGCATTATCTTAAGTTAGTGACTATATAAAACAATCGTTTTGCTCATAATAAAAGTAACAAAGAATATCATTTATTGAGCCCCTATTATGTGGCAGGTACTCTGCTAGATATTTATAAACATTACTCCATTCAATTAAAAACATAAGCCTGAAAGCTGTAAATTATCTGCATTTTACAAAAAGAAAAAAATAAATACTGAAGGTCAGAGTGGTTCAGCAAACTGTAAATTATACATAGCCAGCAATGGACAGAGCTGGGATTCACACCTAGGCTCCCCAACACTGAAGTTTATGTGATTTCTATTATGACCCTGTCTTATCACTCTTTTCCTTCATTATATAAAAATGCTAAGACTCTATGCAAAGCCTTGGCCAATGTTTTATTCTCCTGAGCTATTATTCTTTTTCTTCCTTTCCATACCAATTTATTTTAATATAATCATTTTACTACTGTCATTCCTTCCTTACCTCTCCTTCATTCCTTAGCCCAGTTCAGTTTGCTTTTCAACACCAATACTTGCTGAAATTTCTCTTGCTGATGTTGCCAATAACTTAAAGTTAATGACTTTTCATACCTAATCTTACTGAGTTTATCTCCAACATTTAGACTGTTGGTGAATTTCTATTCACCAAGACCTTCACTCTCCTGCTGTTTCTTCTACTTCTGAAACTCAAACTACTATTTATCTTAATCTTGGGCCATCTTCTGGGTATTATACAAGCTCTTCCTCAGTGATCTCATCAAGTGTCTTCAACCACAACATTGCTAATATCTAAATCTGTATTTCCAGTCTAGTCTTTCTTCTCCAATTTCACATCTATATATGAAAATGTTTTCTTGATTTGGCTACGTATTTTCCCATAGCCACAAACTCAGTAGGCTTCAAACAGACCTCATCATTACTCCTCACCTCATATGTTCATATTGAATTTTCTATCTTAATGAATGAGTTTAAATATACTTTGGACATCCAGTCAAAAAGTCTGTTCAATATCACTGCTCCTTCTTCTCTGATTCCATATATAGAGGCAGTCACCAACTTTCAATGATCTCTCAGTGATTTTACCAAATTACCATCTCTTGAATGTATCACTTCATTTTAACTATCACTGCCTTCTCTGACTTCAAGTTCATACCTGTAGCTTTTCAAGTGCAACAACTTCTTAACTCTTTTCTATTCTTCCATTGCATTCCACACAATGCTGCCTAAATCTTTTGTTTGAAATTCTTCAATAGCTTTTCATGCTCTTCATGATAAAATTCAAACTTTTTAGAAAGGCATTTAAGGCCCTATGTGATCTACACTAGGGATTAGCAAATGTTTTCTGTAAAGGGCTAGATAGCAAATATTTAGGTTTTATGGACCACTTGGTCTCTGGCGCAACTACTCAACTCTGCTGTTGTAATACAAAAGCAGCCATGGACTATATGTAAATAAATGAACAAAGCTTTGTTTCAAAAAATTGTATATACAAAAACAGGTTTCAGGTCAGATTTGGCCAGCAGGGCAAAGCTGATGAACTCCTAACCTAGCCCCTACTTAATTCTTAAGGTTGAACATCATCATTTCCTACCTCTCATCTTTTGCTCCAGCCAACATAAATTATTTTCATCTCTGACTTTTCATACTTTTTCTTGTCTCTAAGTCTTTGTGAATGTTGTTCCTTTCCTCCTTCCAGAGGAATATTATTCTGCTTATTTTCATAAGTCAGCTTAGACAGATATCACATCTTCAAAGAAGGCTTCTTCAACTTTTTCCACAAGTTCCAGAAGTTATTATATAAATGTTCACACATTGTAATAATTATCTATTTAATTGTACTTTTCTCTCACTCCATTGTGATGGTTCTAAAGGCAGGGATTGTGGATTTTATCTCAGTGATTTCCAAGATCTCCAAAAACTCCCCCAAATGTTGGGTGTCATAAATTCTTGTTAGTGAATAGATTTAAACATGTTATCATGTGTTTTCAAATCCATGCATAATCAGATTTCTCAATCTAACAGAGGATTTTTACTGATTGCTTTGAAGAGAAAGATATTTGGGGATAGAAGACAGCTGGCAGTAAATTTCATTTTTTTTCCATTTTGGGCCACTTATCAACCCCAAGCATAAGAGTTCACAAACAAATGCATCCCATCCCTAAATGTTTTATTGAGATAAACTTTCTAGAAAAACCTAAAGACATGGCCCCAGCTAGAGAAACTACACTATAAATCTCTCATTTTTTTTGGTGAATATTCTACGTTCAAGATTCTATTTCTCAAAGTACCTGGATTTGTGGACAAGAATCAGCTCTGCAAAAGAAGAGTTACTGTTCAGAACAGCAAACATGAGAAAACACAAAAGGAAAAAATGAATCTTTAATTTTTGATATTAAAGAGAATCATGTAAAGTAGAAAAACAGGAACAAGACCTAGAGCAAGTGTGTGGGAAATATTTTCAACAAGGAAACACTTTTAGACAAATTATTTTGATTATATATATATTTATATGTAACACGACATTGGATCTACTTTAGTTCCAAATGAAGAAGTTATTTTAGAAATGCTATTGTCATAGACAATAGACAGCCCCAAAGTACATGTAGGTCTATTGTTACACTTTTTTTTTTTTTTAAGATTTATTTTTTTATTTATTTATCCTCCCCTTGCTGCTTGTGCTTGCTGTGTCCATTTGCTTTTGTGATTTTCTTGTCTGCTTGTCTCCCTTTGTTGAGTCATCTTGCTGCATTGGCTCACCACACCACGGGAGCTGGCTTGCCTTCACCAGGAGGCCCCAGGAATCGAACCCAGGGCCTCCCATATGGTAAACGGGAGCCCAACCAATTGAGCCACATCCGCTTCCCTATTGTTACACTTTTAAGAACAAAATACATATGCTTTCAGTTGCCAACCCAGTCCTAACTCAGGTGGATTTTATTCCATAAGTTCACTTTTGATCAACCAGTTGTATTGGATCCCCTCTCTCAATGACACTGTTGAGAGAGGTGAGTATATACTGTGTTGAGAGCCGTGGTTCTGCATTGGACTGCCTTATACATACACAATACAATTAATGAGCGATATGACTGCACATAAATTAATTAACGTCTTTGTGCCTCATTTTTCTGAGAAGATCTGTTGTATAACAGGAGACAGCAGTTGAAAATAAGTATATATATTTTTAAAATTGCACCATATTTTGTTGTCATTTGTGCCAATACCACTGTCTTATGTAATACAAAGAAATACTTTGATTGGCAAAAGTAATTTAGTGTTCTCCCCCCACTGAAATAATAACATCAATAACAACATCAACAACAACAATAATAATAGCAAAAATTACTATGTACCAAACACTATTCTTATCACTTTATAAGCAATCATTCATTTAAATTTGACTCAAAACAATCCAAGGTGGTAGTTACTCTTATAATCCCCAGATGAGGACACTGAATTATAAGGAGCTTACGCAACTTGGACAGTAGGAGGGCTGGGATTTAAACCCAGGCAGTCTGGCTTCCAAATATATGTATTTAAACACTGCACTTGACAGACTCTCAAGTTTTAAGTGGAATGTCTATTCTGGAGTGTGAAAGCTACTTTTCATTTTTATGGACCCTATCCACATTCAAATAATGAAGAGAACAAGACTGGATTGAAAGTTTATGATAGATGGTTGTTATTTTACTGTCAGTGTACCAAATTCCAATTCAAATAGTAGAAGCCGCTGGCCTGTTTCTAATAAAAACAGAACACAAAATAAAGCATAAATCACCAAAAACTTGTAAAGCACTTCCTTAATATCAGTATCTAAAGGAATATAGCCTCTATATTGTAAGAGACGATAAAGGAAGTACAATATACACTCAGAGATCTGCCTTGGCATACGATTCTAAACCATGATAAAATGTCCTTGGTGACAAGAAATTCTGGGAAATTGAAAAACAATTATTACCTTATCTGTTGGCAGACAGGAAGAACAGAAGCACTGTTAAATGGCACACAAAAGAGATTAGGATGCTCATTGAGAATACTCTAAATTGAATAGAAAGGTAATATATTTTTTTTCCTACACAAGCATTCAGATAGGTCTTGTAGGAAAATTGAAAAGCTGTGCTTTGTGTAGCTGGAATGAATTTTGTGGTAGTCCTTAGTGCGGCTCACCCAAGCACATGGTAGGGCTGCCTTGTTGTCTTTGAAGTATGGTAGTTCACGTGTCCCATGTCCTTTCTGGACACAAGCTTTAAGTGCAAGCATGCATTGGGCCACCTGCCTTTCATCTCCTGCAGTGTTAGCAGAAACGCACTTCCAGAGTCCAGCGGCAGTCTCTGCCAGACTAAGAGGAGCCGATCACTTTGGTCTACCAGTGCTGCATGAAAGAAAATACATTTTTGTTTATTAAGCCCTGGGATTTAGGGTTTTGCTGGGATTTGATGCTACTTCATCATAACCTAACCATTCTAACAAATACAAATTTACTGTCACAAATTCAGGTTTGTAAAAAAAAAAAAGGAACATTCCTTTATTTTCTCTAATAGAATCTCATTTAACTTGAAGCCTCCTCAATCTCATAGGGCTGAGAGTAAATTCAATGCATTTTTTTTAAATTAGGGTTTGCTTCCCATTCCCTAAATGTTGCCAACATTCTAATATAGCTTATGTAGCAGCCTAATGTCAGGAAATCTCCTCTGGTCCTCCCTTCCTGTTAATTATCCATGGAGAAGCCCATCCAGGGCTATATGGTATTTGGACATTGAAGATTTGATGACTTTCAGGTCCTCCTTTCAGGTCCTATCCCTATCTTTTTTTTTTTTTTTTTTTACTTTTTAGCATTTATTTCCATTCTTTGCTTTGGTTTCCTGGTTCAGACACCTATCTTTTTGATAACGGGAAACCTATTCCTCCTTAGGTAGATGGTGCCAAGACCTTTCTCCCGGCATTCTTGCCTTCCCTTCTGGTTCTATCACTTTGCAGGTTTAAAGCCTTGAACGGGGTTATGGGACCTGAAACTTGTACAATTTGGGAGAATCTTTTTGAGGAACAAAGAAAATATATAAGTAAATACTTTATCTTGATCTGAATGGTGGTTACCAGGATATATATATTGGTAGGTAATAGTTCACTTACTGTTACTGTGTTTTATTGTATGAATGTTATATGGCTTTAAAATTGCTTAGGGAAAAAATGATTATTTTGAAATTAGTTGTGGGACCTTGGAAGAGTCTCCTGCATGGGAGGGCCCTATTGGGTAAGTTTCGTATACTTCAAGGAAAGGCAGTGCTTCTGACCCTGAAGCCTCCCTCCTGACCTCTGTGGCTCTCCCAGGCTGGGGAAATCCTCTTTCCCTTATCCCCAGGATAATCTCCTCTAGTAGCACAGAATTTCAATAAGAAAAGTCAGAAAAGGGGCCTGTCTTTAATTTCCCCTCAGGCAAGGAAGTATGTAGTCTGTCTATCTGTTAGGAAGGAAAAATGGGGATTATACTAAGAACAGTCAGAATTAATATACTAAGAATTTATCCTGCCACATATAAAAGTAAAGAGAAAGCTACACACATCCTATAAAATTACATTATCTGGCACATCATTCAATTGAAATATCGCATATTATTTTTTTAAAAATAAAGATTGAAGGATCTTATATATCGTACATGTCAATTCTGGCGCACACACATCTATGAAAGTCTATATTTGTAAGAGAAATTGAAAAAAAAATGCTGGGTTACTTACTTCATATGCATTCTTATTACTTTTCTACTGCTCAAAGGGAAACATAATCCAAACAAGTATCTTTCAATGAGAAAATGTTAACATAAATGAAAGTGAAAAGTCCAGAAGAGAGTAAAATGTTTGTAGTGCTAACAAGAAAATGATCATCTTTGAGGGTTCTGAAGCAATTAGAAATTCTCTATTGTTTGATTTTGAAGTGTTTATGAGCACTGAAACCTGCTTTCATGTTTTACCTCATTTTCCCAGAAAAATAGAATTAAGAATTACATTTATTCTATGTAAAACTTTCTGGAGGAGGGTGAAAAGCAAGGCTTCCACACGTTTTCCCCCAACCATGGGTACTTGATATTAGTTCAATAATTTACAAAATTTTTTAAATGACTCTACCATAAAAATCTATGGTCTTCGTGATAGGGTCAGACATATTCATTCCTTTGTTTAAGTGTTTTTGTTTTTTTAACATGCTCTGGCAAATCTTCCTAACTTGAAAGAATCCTACACTTTGTTAATGGAGTTTATTTGATTACAAACTGATATCATACCAAATGGTATTAAACTTATTATATGCCTTTTACTTCTAACACATGAGACAGGTCCCCCTATCCTCATAATAAGAATGCCTGTACAATGCTTCAGATCCTCCCATGTGAGCATGTTTTGTGTATACCAATAATTATCCTAATTCAGAAACATTTTAAGAAATTAAATTTAGTGGAAAATATGAAATTATAGTAGGAAATTGATATTGCCTAATATAGATTGACTATTTAGAGAAAACCACTTCTCAAGAGTCAGCTTTTTTTTAAACTGCTCTGAATTCTAATACAATACTTGAATGCAGATAGCAGTTTTTCACACATGGTTTGTCAAACTAGTAGTTTTAGATAGTTATATACGATTAACATCAAAATTACAAATGGATTTATCCAGAAGATTATTTAATGAGTAATGCTTAATATTCTCAAATATTTTTGATCATTAGACTCATGTTTTTTGGAAACTTTCAATAAGTACCTATATATGTGGATGTAGCTTAGTCCTAAGTGTTCTGCTAGCAGAAAGCATTGTTTCAGTTTCAGGTGGCATATTATTTGAGAAAGTGAAAACTCCTTTGCAAGTTGACTAGAGGTTACAGATGTCTCTCTCTCTCTCTCTCTCTCCTCCCCCTTCCCCCCACCTCTCTCTGTCTCTCTCTCTCTCTCTCTTCATTCCTTAACAAAATAGTAAAAGAACACTAAACAGAAACACCTGGCTGGCCTACATGACTTCACTAGTTCACAAGGAAATTTCAAAGCTCTTTGTAAACATTTGGCTGCTTTACTGGTAAATAAACTACTTAAACTACTTCCTGAGTATACTAGTCACCTATGAAAGTTAATTAACTATTTCAATGAACTGGGGTATCATTAGGGCACCATTTTTTTAATTGCATAACAACCATGACTTTAGCAGTTGTATAAGCTGAACTATGAAAATAAACATGGGCCCAGGGGCTCAGAATCTAAATGAACGTTCTTGTAAGCAAGTTTAAATAAACAAAATAAAATTTATCTTTTTAGTCAACTCATAATGCAACCACATGTATTATCTTAACACATAATATATAGAGAGAAGTGGTTACTATCTTAGCAAGTTCAAAAAGTCTTAAAGATATCTACATGGCAATATAGGATTTTTTCTCCACAAATTAATATACTTTTCCAAATAAATTATTAATGTTACTAGAGGATTTGAAGAGAAAGGGTAGAAAATATAGCCAAAGAAAAGAATGCATTAAATTAATAATGAAATTTAAATGTAAAGGTAATATAAACTTTTCATTATTTAGTTATTAAAAATATTATAAAAATAATATCTGCTTATTGGTTAAAATACAATCAACATATTTTTAAGGTTATTTTAATTATAAGATTGCTGTTTGCATATGGTTTAAAAGAAAAAGAGTACCTAAATGCCAGAGTAGTATATATGTATATATAATACCCATTCCTTCTTTCTCAATCAGTTCCCTAAATTAGCCTGTTAAGTACTTGGTGGCTATCATTCCAAACATTTTCTTCACAAAATCAATATATGCATTTAAATATATTAACAAAATGATGCTTTTCTTTAACACATATGAGTTTATAGGATATAGCATATTCTGACACTAATATTTTTACGTGGTGATATATTGTGGACAGTATTCATATTAGTTTATAATATTTTACCTTACTCTTTGTAAGGAGAGCCCAGTGATACATTGTATGAATACATACAATTATGACTTAGGTTATTCCCAAGGTTGAGGGTTTTTTATTTTTCTAATTGGCCTTGATGGAATATTTAAACATTTATGTGGATTCAAACATAACAAATTTCTGGAAGTATACAGGATGTGTCAAACACTTTGAACATTTTAAATTTCGGTCATTGATGCTGAATTACTTTCTCTTGTATACCTATGTCTTATTCTTCCAACACTGCTAATACTCAATATTATCAATCTAATATTATCAATCTGCAAACTTGATAGCTGAATATTTGTACCTAATTATTGTATACATTTACATTATTAATTGTATTGTATTTTTGAAACTTTTCATTTTTAAATACATTCAAACTTACAAGATAGTTACAAAAATAATATAAACCTCATACAGAATATTCCAAAATACCCTTAGGCTCCCAAATACTCAGACCCATACATTTTAACACTGTGCCACATTTTCCTTATCATTCAATCTATTCATCCATATATGTATCACTCCATCTATCTATCTAACTGTCTGTCTATCTATTCCCTACCACACTCCTTGAACACTTAATACTGCCATGGACATTTCCCAAAAACAAGGATATTCACTTATGTAGCCACCAGAAGTTCAGTGCTCAATTTCAAGAAACTTAACATTGCTATGAAGCTTACAGTGTATTTTCTAGTTTTTTCCAATGTCCCCATAACATCCTTTGCATTTGTTTTAGTTTGCTAAAGCCTGCTGAGAGCAATATACCAGAAATAGGTTGGCTTTTACAATAGGAATTTATGAGGAAAAATGTTACAGTTCTGAGGTTGTGAAAATGTCTAAATGAAGGCTTCATTAAGCAACGCTTTTCTTCCCAAGGATGGGCTACTGGTGGCCCTGGATTCCTTTCAAGTAGCCGGGTCTAATGGTGGCATCTGCTGGTCTTGGTCTCTGCCTTCTCCTCTGGACTTCATTGCTTTCAGCTTCAGGCTGCTCCATCTGTGGCTTCTTCTCAGCTTCTGTGTTACATTTATTCAGTTTCTGGCTCCAGGGCCTTCTCTCTCAGCTTCTAGGAGTTTTTCTGTCTGTCTCTGCAGCCTTATTTTCTGTGTTTTCAGCTTTTTATTCCTCTGTTTATAAAGGATTCCAGTAAGAGGATTAAGACCAACCCTGGGTCATGTCCTACTGGAGTGATCTAATCAAAAGGAAGGTCCCTTAACTGAATCTAATCAAAAGGTCCCACTACAATAGGTTTACCTGCACAGGAATGGTTTAGCATTAAGAACAGGGTTTTCTGGGATCCACAAAAGACTCAAACTGCCACAGAATCCTATTGTCCTCCCTCATTGGCTCCCATCCAGGACTGCATATGGCATTTAACTTTCTTTTTTTTTTTCTTTCTAATTGTGGGAACATATATAAAACATAAATTTTCCCACTTCAACTGCTTCCAAGCATATCATTCAGGGGGATTAAACACATTCACAGTAGTGCAGTACCTTTACCACTGTCCATGCCTAGAATATTCCCATTTTGCCAAAAAGAAACCCTACACCTATTAGGCATTAACTCCCCATTCTCCTGACCCTCCTTATGCCTGGCAACCTGTACTCTATTTTATGTCTCTATGAGCTTGTATATTCTCCAGTGTTTGTAGTAACCATGGGGCTTAAGTTTAATACCCTAAATCTATTACAATCTCACTCACTTTGATACCAACTTCACTACAATATATACACAAATTATTTTTCTATTCCCCTTCAATCCCCACCTTTATGTAGTTCTTGTCACAAATTACATATTTACACCTCATAAATCCAAAACCACTGAATTACCATTGTATTATTGCTCATCTTTTCCTTTCTGTATTAGAGAAATAGTGAATTACATAGCACACATGAATAAAACAATATCTATAAAATACAGGAGTCCCATATACTATACTATTATTGACACCTTGTTAGAATTAATGATAGAAAATTTTTATAATTGTACTATTACAATAGTCCATGATTTAACTCACTGTGTAGTGTAGTTTCATGGATTTTTAAAAATTTTTATTCTGTTACCATATATATAACCTGACATTTCCTCTTTTAATCATATTCAGATATATATTTCAGGGCTGTTAATTACATTTGCAACGTTGTTTTACCATCATCATCATCCATTATCAAAACATTTCCATCATTCCAAATAGGAATGCTGTATATTTTAAGCCTTAACTTCCCATTCCCTATATACACCCCATCCTCTGGTACCCTACATTCTAGATTCTGTATTTATGAATTTGCTTATTCTAATTGTTTCAAATCTGTGAGATCTTACAAATTTGTTCTTGTGTATCTTGCTTATTTCACTCAATATGATGGTTTCAAAGTTCATCCATGTTGCTTCATGTATCAGGATTTAATTCCTTTTTAAGGATGAATACTATTTCATAGTATGCATATATTACATTTTATATATCGCTTCATCGACTGATGGACACTTGGGTTCTTTCCATCTTTTGGCAATTGTGAATACTGACACTAGGAACATTGGTATACAAATATCTGTTCTAGTCGCTGGTTTTTTCTCTTTTGGGTATATAACGAGTAGTGGAAATACAAAGTCATATAGCAATTATACACTTAGCTTTCAGAAGAACTGCCAAAATGTCTTCCACATAGTTTGCACCATTTTACATTGCCATCAGCAATGAATGAGTGTTCCTGTTTCTCTGCATCCTCTGCAAAACTTATTTTCTTTTTTTTTTTTTTTAATAGCATCCTTTCTAATGGGTGTGAAATGGTATCTCATTGTGGTTTTGATTTGCATTTCACTGATGGCTAATGATGTTGAACATTTTTTATATACTTTTCTGGCCACAATATATATTCTTAGTGAGATGTCTAATCAAGTCTTTTGACCATTTTTAATTGGGTTGCTTGCCTTTTTGTTGTTAAGTTGAAGCATTTCTTTATATATTTTGGATTTTAAACCTTTATCACACATGTGGTTTCCACAAAAATTCTCCCATTTGTTTAGGTTATCATTTTACTTTCATGATTAAGTCCTTTGAGGCACAAAGGCTTTTAATTTTGATGAGGCCTCATTTATCTATTTTTTCTTTTGTTGCTTACACTTTGGGTGTAAACTCTAAGAAACCATTGACTAACTTGAAGGTGGTTCCCTAGGTGTCTTTCTAAGAGTATGATAGTGCTGGCTCTTATATTTAGGTCTTTGACACATTTTGAATTGATTTTTGTGTAAGGTCTGAGGTAGGGGGCTTTCTTCTCTTTTTGCAAAGGAAATTTTCCCAGGAGCATTTTATAAAAAGACTATTCTTTCCCAACTGAATGGTCTTTGCCACTAGAAAAAAATCAATTGGCCATGAATATAAGGGTTGATTTTGGAGCTCTCAATTCAATTCCATTAGTCTATCTGTCCATCCTTTTGCCAGTACAATGCTGTTCTGATTTACTGTGGCTTTGTAATATGATTTCAGATCAGGAAGTGTGAGCCCTCTAACTTCATTCTTCTTTTTCAAGATGGCTTGGTCTATTCGGCAGCCATTACCCTTCCATATACATTTGATGATTGACTTTTCCTTCTGCGAAGAAGGTAATTGGAATTTTGATTGGTATTGCATTGAATCTGTAAATTACTTTGGGTCATATTGACATTTTATTAGCTCTAGGAACTTTGTTGTGGATTTTTCAAGATTTTCTCTACATAGGATCATATCATCTGCAAATAGGGAAAGTTTTAGTTACTCATTTCTAATTTTGATGCCTTTTATTTCTTTTATATGCCTGATTGCCCTGGCAAGAACTTTCAGTACAATGTTGAATAACAGTGGTGACAGTGAACATTCTTGTCTTATTCCTGATCTTAGAGCAGGGGTTCTTAACCAGGGGTCCACAGACCCCCAAGAGGTCAATGGAAAGATTTCAGGGGATTAGTGAGCTTGAATTGAATTTTAAAAAGCACTATTCTTGTGGGGACATTTTGGTGTGCATGTGATATATTTATGAAATAATACACAGTATAGTGTGGACTTGGTAAGGGTTCCATGGTTTTCACCTGACTGGCAAAGGGATCTGTGGAACAAAAAAAATTAAGAACCCCTGTATTAAAGGGAAAGCTTTCGGTCTTTCACCATTAAGTAGATTGTTAGGGATGGGCTTTTCATATAAACCCTTTATCATTCCTAGTGTTCTAAGTGTTTGCATCAAGAAGGAGTGTTGGATTTTGTCAAATGCCTTTTAAGCATCAATAGAGATGATTGTGTGTTTTTCTTCATTCTGTTAATGTGGCGCATTACATTAATTAATTTTCTTATGCTGAACCAAACTTGCATACAAAGGATAAATCCCACTTGATTATGGTGTATAATTTTTTAATATGCTGTTGGATTTGGTTTGTTAGTATTTTGTTGAGGATTTTTGCTTGCATATTCATAAGAGAGATTGTTTTGTAATTTTCTTTTCTTTCTTATCTTTATCTGGCTTTGATATGATGGTGATGCTGAACTTGAGAAAATGAGTTAGGGCATGATCCCTCTTCTTCAATTTTTTGGAAAAGTTTAAAGAGTGTGATGATTTGAAAAGTATGTTCTTAAAGCTAATCAATTCCTGTGGGTATAAACTTACTCTAAGTAGGGCCTTTTGATTAGGATATGTCAGCTAAGGGCATTTTGATTATGTTACTTCAGTTAAGGCATGGCCCAGGGTGGTTTTAATCCTCTTATGGGAGTCCTTAATAAGAGAGTATAATTCAGAGAGAGGAGAGAGAAAACCATAGAAGCCAGAAGCTGAAAGTGGTGAAAAATGGAAGAGAAGGGAGAGACCAGCAGATGCCACCATATGCTTTTCCATGTGATAGAGAGGCTAGGAACATCAGCAGCCAGTCTTCAGGGAGAAATGCGTGATGATGCCTTGATTTAGATATTTTCATGGCCCCAGAACTGTAAGCTTATAAACTAATAAATCCTTATTGTAATAGCCTACCCATTTCTGGTATATTGCCAATGCAAAGTACCAGAAATGGGTTGGCTTTTATAAAGGGGATTTATTTGGAGTAAAAGCTTACAGTTCCAAGGCCATGAAAACTCATGGCACCATGAGAGGTGCATTCTCACCAAAGTCAGCTGCTATGTAGTGAAGCAAGATGGCCATCAGTCTCTGCTGAGGTCTCTGCCTTTCTGCAGCTGTAGGAAAATCTGGCATAGGGCTTGTCTCTTACTGGGCCTCCTCTCTCAGTCTCAGTGGCTCCGCTTTCTTCCCAAGTTCAGCTATAAGCTATCAGGTATATGGCTTTCTTCTCCTTAGGTCTCAGCAACTTTAGCTTCTCAGGGGCTTCTGTCCTTGTAGCATCTCAGCTGTGGGCAAAACTGGAGTCCTTTCTCTCATCATTTCAGGATCAAATATGGTGGCTTTGCTTATCTGTGTCTTTTTTTATCAGACTCAGCAAGAGGGCAGAGATTCAACCTCATTCACACCTCACTAACTTAGTTCAGTTTAAAGAGTCTCAAACACACAGGAATAGATTAGCTCACAAACATAATCTTTCTCTTTTAGGGATTCATAAAATAATTTTAAATTGCCACACAGACTAAAACATATTTTGGCACCAGGAGAGTGGCGCTAAAGTGTCAGAGAATTTGGCAAAATTGAGTCCTGGTGTTAGATGGAAGGCATAATTTGAATGTGACAGGCTTGGATCTTTAGCTGAGGAGATTTCCAAACTAAATGTGTCATATGCAGCCTGGCTTCTTCATGTAACTTATAGTAAAATGTGAGAGGAAAGGGATAAGCTGAGAACTAAACTTCTGGGCAAAAAGAAACAAAGAATTAATGGTTTGGGAAATTTTTAGCTTCTGGAAAGCAAGTTCCCAGAGAATAGTGTTCCATGTGAAGATTTAATGAACATGAAAACACTCAGACATTTCAGTGCAAGTCAGGATTGGAAATGCAGTTATCCAGGAAGGATCTGAGGAAAGTCCTGCTGCTTAAAGGTTTGGACCCTTGTGCACAACATGAGAAACCAGCAAGTTTTTTTAATGAGAGCTGTAGGAACAAAACCACTGTCAACCTGGACTTAAAGGGACAGAAAAGGGACAGATTGGGAAAAAAAAATGACTTCAAAGGCCAAATGATAGAAACTGAGGTCTGGATTGAAGACATCTTCTCAAGCTAAGAGAACGGACCCACCCAAATATGTGGGAAAGGTGAGTATGTCCCGAAGCTTGGAGAGGGTGGGTCTTCTTTACCTTTGTTCAAGAAGAGTGTTTCCACCTCTGTTTTTTTCAGATAACTGGGGGATTATGGAGAGGCTGGCCACCATGCCAATGATTGGAGATGTTGGAACCTTCCCCCCAGTGTTAGTGAAGAGTATGACCGATGTGCTTGGAAAGGGCGGGTTCCCACTCCATCCTCCTTTGGGCCCTGAGGATCAGGTATTGTTCTATAGATGGCTCTCAGACCTTGGAATGTAATGGACTATGCCCTGCAGACTTTTGGAACTGTTTGAGACCCATGAACCATGTTTTCCTTCCAATTTCTTCTATAGGAATGGGAAATTTTACCCTAAGAATGTACCTTCATTATATATTGGAAGCAGATAAATTCTTTTCTAAGATTCACAGGGCCACAGATGGAGGAGAATTGTGCCCCAGGACAGACCACACCTATAACCAGTGTTTGATGAGACTTTGTACTTAATATTGTTACTAAAATGACTTAAGTGATGGAATGAATGTATTTTACGTATGGAAAGAAGATGTCTTTTTGGAGTCCAGAGGGTAGAATGTGATGGTTTGAAGCTATATGTACCATACAAACGTATGTTCTTAAATTTAATCTGTCCCTATGGGTGTAAACCTATTGTACATAGGGCCTTTTGATTAGGTTACTTCAGTTAAGGACCTATGGATTAGGTTACTTCAGTTAAAGCATAGCTCAGGGTGGGCTTAATCTTCTCACTGGAATTTATAAGAGAATGTACTTCAGAGAGTGGAGAAAGAAAGCCATGGAAGTCAGAAGCTTAAAGCAATGAAACCCAGAAGAGAAGGCAGAGAGCAGCAGACACTGCCATGTGCCTTGCCATGTGACAGAGAAGGCTAGAATTGATGGCAGCCAGTTGAGGAGAGAACATCACCTGATGATGCCTTGATTTGGATATTTTCATGGCCTCAGAACTGTAAGCTTGTAAGCTAATAAAAACTCATTGTAAAAGCCAACCCATTTCTGGCATGTTGCTTTCAGCAGCCTAGATTAAAACAATCAGTTCTGGTTGAGTTTTTTTCTTGTTTTGTAGTAATTTTTTCTCAAAACTATGCTGTGATGCTATTTTAAGATCAAACATTCATAATTTAAAGAAAAGTAAAGTTTACATTTTAAACATAAACATTATGAGTTCTTGTTACAGGTTTTCAAACTCTTCATGAAATGACTGATGAACCATCTTAGAGAGTAACTTTTCATATTATGTTGGCTGGAGAGGTAAACACAATAGTAAAAGACTAAAAAAGACTTGTACAATTAACATTGCTCAATGTCTACTAGATGACCAGCTAGTAAAACAAATCACAGGAGTGCCACTTTCCAATGATACAATAATATCTCATTCAAATAAAGTTTCATCTACAAACATAAAAACACTTCAATATCTCATTTGTATAATTGCACTTCTGCAGCAAACCAAAGTACACTAGTCTCGAAAAAAAGCTTCTGTTGATTGAGTTGCAAGCTGTAGTAGTAGACAGTTTTTTTTTTTTCATGAAGTACCATTTTTACTTGAAAGTATGTATGGCAGTTTGAGTTTATTTGTGAATTCCAAAAAGAGTTGATCAATAGCAGACCCAAGAAAGGCCTAGGCCAGAATGCAATTGCTTTGTGAATTTTTAAATGTTCTTTGTGGAAATCAAAAATGTAGATTCAATATGACACTCAAGAAAAACATCACAATGGACAAAACTGGCATGAGGTTGAGTTGGCTTTTAGTACCGATTTCATAAAGACAATTATCAATCCCACATATTTCTGTTAAATTTAAAGTAGATACAGCCATGCTACTGAAGTCAGTTGAGACTCTTATACATAGATATGGGTGGTAGAAATTTATTTTACTTTTTAGAACATTTTTCCAAGACAAACTTCATTACAGTTCTGTGTAAGAAGCATATGGTGCTGTTCCAGAAACAGGGAACCAAGTATATTACTTGTAGGGAGTTTTTCTGGTTCAGGATTTACCAATACCCATTCACTTAACTAAAGTAGATTTATACTATCTGTCTTTAATGATATTAGTGGGCAAAGTTTGCAGGTAGATTGATATAAATGTTTGCTGAGTATATTATTCTCAGTTTTAATAATTCTCTACTGTCCTACTGTCTAGAAAACAATTAATTCTAGCCATGTAGACTGGAAACTGAACAAGAAACGACCTGTGAGTTTTCAGGTTTAGAATAAAGCTATATAATTTTAATTGCATATTGAGTGTCATTCTACAATAAAGCAATATGATATTTGTGGTTGACTGGGAGGGTGGGATGTAGGATACCAACTAACAATTATGGGGCATGAACTATAATTCGGGAAATTCTTATATTTTATATCATGAAATCTCCACAGAATTGGAGGCAATTGGAACATGTGCACTATTCTTTTTTTTTTTAACAAATCAATTTTATTGATACATATTAATAAACCATTTATACATCCAAAGTGTACAATCAAAGGTATTTGGTATAATCATATAGTTGTGCAATCATCACTCCAATCATTTTTAGAGCATTTTCATTATTCCAGTAACAATAATAATACTAAAAATAAAAAAACAACCAAACAAGCAAAACTCATCACCTCTCAATCTCTCTATGCTTCCCCTGCTGTTCCATTTCCTTCTCTAAAATTTATTTGTATTTACATTTTGTAAAAACAGTCATATATGCAATATTGCCCATATTCATATTTTACATGAGGTTTCACTATATTATACAGTAACATGTTATATTTTTTAGCTTTCCTTCTATTAATATGAATGTCCTCAGGCTTTCTATTTCAACTACTGTCATACCCATATATTAGCTCTGCTAGTCACAAACAGCATGATGTGCTTTCACCATTTCCATTTGTTTCCAAAGATTTACAAACAACCTTTTAACCAATTCTGCACATATTAACCATCAGCTTTCCATTCTCTACCCTCACTCTATTTTCTGGTGGCTTATATTCTAATTATTAATTCCATGAGTTTACATAATATATTTAGTTCATAATATCACCATTATATAGTATTTGTCCTTTTATGTCTGGCTCCAGATTCATCCATATTGTCATATGTTTCATGCCTTCATTTCTTCTTACTGCTGCATAATATTCTATCATCTGTATACACCACAATTTGTTTATCCATTCATCAGTTGGTAGACACCTGGGTTGTTTCCAACTTTTAGCTATGGTGAAAAATGTTGCTATGAACATTGGTGTGCAGATATCTGTTCATGTCACTGCTCCCAGTTCTTCTGGGTATATATCTAGAAATGGTATTGCTGGGAACATAGCAAGTCTATATTCAACTTCCTTAGGAATTGCCAAACAGTCCTCCACAGTGACTGTACCATTCTACATTCCTACCAACAGTGAATAAGTGTCTATATCTCTCGACATCTTCTCCAACATTTAAAGTTTTCTGACTTTTTAATAGTGCCCAGTCTGATAGGTGTGAAATGATATCTCATTGTAGTTTTGATTTGCATTTCCCTAATCACTAGTGATACTGAATATTTTTTCATGTGTTTCTTTGACATTTGTATACCTTCTTTGGATAATTGTCTTTTCAAGCCTTTTGCCCATGTTTTAATCAGGTACTTTGTCTTTTTATTGTTAATTTGTATGATCTATTTAAATATCATGGATATTAAACTCTTATTGGATATGTGATTGCCAAATATTTTCTCTTATTTAGTTGGCTGTCTTTTCACTCTTTTGACAAAGTCCTTTGAGGTACAAAAGTATTTCATTTTGAGGAAGTCCTGGTATCTGTTTTTCTCTTTTGTTGCTCATGCTTTGGGTTAAGATAAGAAACTACAGCATGCTACAAGATCTTGAAGATATCTTCCTACATTTTCTTCTAGGAGTTTTATGGTTGTTGCTTTGATATTTAGGTCCTTGATGCATTTTGAGTTAATTTTTGTATAAGCAATGAGATAGGGGTCATCTTTCTTTCTTTTGGATATGGCTATCCAGGTCTCTAGCATCATCTGTTGAATGGACTGTTCTAGCTCAGCTGGGTGGGCTTAACAGCCTTGTTAAAAATCACTTGAATGTAGATGTGAGGGTCTATTTCTGAGTTCTCGGTTTCGTTGCATTGATCAATCTGTATGTCTTTATGCCAGTACCATGCTGTTTTTACCACTGTAGCTAAGCAATGTGCTTTAAAGTCAGGAAGTAAAAGCTCTACAATGTCATTGTTCTTTTTTAAAGATATTTTGACTATTTGAGTCCCCTTAACCTTCCAAATAATTTTATTACGTTTCCAATTTCTGAAAAAAAAAGGCTGTTAGGTTTTTTATTGGGATTGCATTGAATATGTAAATCAGTTTGGGTGATGAATTGCCCCTTTTTAAAATATATAATAATGACCTTTTTCATCCCTTTTAACAGCTTTGCATTTAAAATCTATTTTGTCCAGTTTTAGTATCGTTACTCCAGTTTTTTGTTTGTTTGTTTGTTTCCTATTTGCATGGAATATCTTTTTCCAAACTTTCACTTTTAACTGGTTGCATCCTTACGTCTGAGGTGAGTCTCTTCTAGACAATATATAAGGCTCTTATTTTTTTATCCATTCTATCAGTCTATGTCTTTTGATTGGGGAATTCAAGCCATTAATATTCAATGTTATTACTAAAGTCTTTACTTACTTCATCCATTTTATCTTTTGGCTTTCTGTTGTTATATTGTACTATTGTCTGATTTTTTACCCTTTAATTCAATTCACCCTTCCTAATAATCTTCATTTCTACACTCTTCTCCAGGTCTCTTACCCTTGTTAATTTCCTTTCAGTCTGCAGCACCCCTTTTGGTATCTCTTGTAATTCTGGTCTTTTGGTATCATATTATATCAGTTTTTTGTTTGTCTGTGAAGACTTTGAACTCACTCTCACTTTTGAAAAACAGTTTTGCTGGATACAGAATTCTTGGCTGGCAGTTTTTTCTTTCAGTTCCTTAAATATATCATACCACTTTCTTCTCACCTCCATGGTTTCTGATGAGAGGTCGGCACTTAATTTTATCTAGTTTCCCTTGTATGTGATGCTTTGCTTTTCTCTTGCTGCTTTCAGAATCCTCTCTTTATCTCTAATATGTGTCATTCTGAATAGTAGATGTCTCAGGGTAGGTCCATTCAGATTTATTTTGTTTGGGGTGCACTGTCCTTCTTGGATATTGATATTTATGTCTTCCATAAGGGTTGGGAAGATTTCAGTCATTATTTCCACAAATATTCTTTCTACTCCTTTTACATTCTCTTCTTCTGGGACATCAATAATGTGAATGTTTGTGTGTTTGCATTGTCATTCAGTTCCCTGCAACCCTGTTCCATTTTTCCCATTCTCTTCTCTTTCTCATCTCCTGTCTTTTCCAGTTCAGCTGTTCTGTCTTCGAAATTACTAAGTCTGTCTTCAAGCAATTCAAATCTACTCTTATGTGCTTCTAATGTATTTTTTTTGAACTGTTAATACACTAAGTTTCTTTCTTTTCAAAACTATGCAAATACATGTTTTTCTGAGTGCTATGTACTTGTATTGACTTATAAACAATATTCAACAGAACTCACTTAGTGTACTGTTAAATCACTATGTTGATTACTTGTGAAAACTATGTAAAATACATGCTTTACTCACCACTATGTACTTATTTTTTATACTATATATTTCATACTACATAATATATATTATATATAATAAAAATTATTATAAAAGAGGTTTTAGATTACAGGAAAGTTACATCAAAAGTATAAAGGATTCCTATATTCTCTAACCCCTCCACCTGCCACATTTTCCCCTATTAATAACATCTTACAATAGTATGGTACATTTGTTTACAATTGATGAATAAATACTGAAGCATTGCTATAACCAATGACTACTACTATATATTTAATGCTAAATATTATTATATTTTATAACATTTAAGAATTCCTTAAATTTTTAAAATAATATATATATATTTTTAAAAGATACTTAGGTTACATAAATGTTACACAAAAACTATAGGGATTCCCATATGCCCCACTCCCCAAACTTTCCACATCCTCTCACATAAACATCCTTCATTAGTGTGGCACATTCTTTGCAATTGATAAATGCATCCTGGGGCTTTGCCATTAAGCATGGACCATAGTCACATTATAGTCTACACTCTCTCCCACATAGTTCTGCATGTTATGGGGCAATATAAAGTGGCCTATATCTGTCATTGCAATGTCATTCAGGATGATTCCCAAGTACTGAAAAAGCCCCCATATTACAACTGTTTTTCCCTCCCCTGCCCCCACAGCCTCCAGTACTCACTGCATCCACATCAATGGTGTAATTTCTTCCAATGCTAGAATCACAATATATCTATAGTAGAAAACCAGTAAGTCCACTCTAGTCCATAGCTCATCCCCCAATCCTGAGGATTCTAGAATGGTGATGTCCACTCCACCTCTAATTGAGAGGAGGCTTTGATCCCATACAGCCAATGGATGGGACTCTCTTATTTGCAGTTGTCAGCTCTCTCATTTCATTGGTATGGTGGTTGTCAACCTTCACCTCCTTGTTAGTTGTCCTGGGTGAGTTCAATGAACTGAAGAGTAAGTGTTGCAACTCTGCTGAGGTTCCAGGACAGCCCAAAGACTCCAATCTCTTGGATGTACACCTACAAACTCCAGCACCAAATGTAGGTTTAAATAGAAGGGACAGATGAGCCATGTGTAGGGAAGCCATAACTGAGTCCAACTCTGTCACTCTCAGGAGCACAAACTTCAAAGTAGGTCCCACTGGCAAGACACCAAACTCTGGAGCTATCTGCCCTGACCATAGGACCTGGGTATCTCCAGAGCATTCAGAAGCCCCAGTATTTGGGGTAGCATCCACTTTGACAGTCTATGAGATCCTGCTGAGATGTGCATAAGCGTTACCTCTGGGATGGCTTCCAAACTCACTTTGAAGTCTCTTAGCCATATAAACTCAGTTGTCTTTACCTTTTCCCCCTTTTATTCGAGGTCTTTTTCCTGTAGCATTGCTAGTTGGTGCTTGGTAGTAATCCATTAGTGCCAGGGAGGCTTATCCATGGGTGTCATGTCCCATGCTGGGGGGAAGGTAATGCATTTATATGCTGAGTTTGGCTTAGAGAAAGGCCACGTTTGAGCAACAAGGAGGCTCTCAGGAGGTAACTCTTCAGCACACCACAACACTAAGCTAGGTTTCAATTTCAAGAGCAAAGGCTTATAAGCATACCTCGTCAATATTAAGGGCCCATCAATGGATCATCCTCCTTCTCCAGTCATTGCCCCTGCACTTGGGGGACTGTTGCTGCTCCATTAGAGAATGTGGCAGAGCTCTCCAGGATGGGAATTCAATATTCTTTTGGTTACTGTGTGAGTCTCCACCCACTGTGATAGTGCCCTGTGAACATTTGAACATATTTATATACCTTATATGTATGCCCAGGTTAACTTCCTCCCATGTATCCCCCATCACTGACACCCCACACCAATAGTTTTCCCATGCCCCATTTGTAACACTTCTGCGATTCAAAGCTTCTTCAAAAATGAAGCCATTAAAATAGCCAAATACAATTAATAGGAAAATAAAATAATAATGATAGGTTTAAATATAAGGAACAAAATACATTAAAAATTTTTTTAACTAAAAATAAAATAAAATTAAAAGATTGGGATATTAAAAAGTCATGTAAAATATTTTTAAAATTTTTTTTGACATTTTGCCTTTCATCACCATAATATTTGGTGTCCTGTATGTACAGTGGCATTTTCTTCCATTTAATCCCCAGTGTCTTTTTTTTTCATTTTGTTTTCAAAGAAGTTTTAGATCACAGTAAAGTCACATACAGAACACAGGGAACTCTCATATACCCAACGTCCTCTCCTTTTCTCCTTTCCCGTATTAATACCTTTTTATATTGGATGGTACCTTTGTTATAACATATACAAATAGTGAAACATAGCTACTAACCATGGTCAATGGTTTACATTAGGTTTACCTTTTAGACCATACACTTTTATAAATTTTGATGATATTTAACATGGCCTGTGTCCATCATTGCAAGATCACGTAGAACACTTCCATTGCCCACTAAATACTCCCTGTTAGATCTATTCTATTCCTCTCTCTCCCTCTCCTCGGGGCCCACAGCAACCCCCTGGCTTCACTCCTTGGATGACAAGATTCATAGTTACTTGCAACAACATTGAGGTCTTGACACACTGGTTTGTCCTCCCTTATTAGGAACCACCCATGCTTTCAAGAGACTCCTGCCCTTCTGTTTGTGAACAAATCAGTCCTCCCCAGGGTGGGAGTCCAACTCCTTCCCACTCATTATGTGGGTCTAATGTGTTTTTTATCTCATCCTTCATGTCTTTAACTCCCATAAGGTCTGTTACTTTTCTTTGCAGGCTTTCAAACTGTTCTTTTTGCTCTCCAAGTGTCTTATTATTATCCTTTATTTCTTTATATTTTCTTTCAATTCTTTGTATTGATTTTCGCTAGCTGTGTAATTATCACTGATTAATTGTATTAAATCTTGTATCTCTTCAGGATATTTGGTTAGTTCTTTTGACTGGGCCATCTCTTCCTGTTTCCTAGTATGACTTTTTAATTTTTTGCTGACATCTAGGCATCTGAATATGTTGGTGATATTATTCTGATGGCCAATTTCTCTCTCTTGTTTATTTTTTTTTATAGCTGCTCTTTGATATTTGGTTCAACTTATTCTAAGTCTTTGAAATTGTCCAGCTTAAGTTACAAAAATTGGGCCAGAGAACCACTAGTTGGTTGGAATACAGAGAGTGCCAGGAACAGTTTTTGTCCATGCAATTTCCAGGCTGACCTGCAGATAGTGCTCATCAAAACACCTTTCCACATAGATGTTTCAACCTCCATTTTTCTGTGTTTTTGTTTGGCTGGAGCCAAGATTCAAAGCGGGTCTGTTGGCTGGCTTTATAGAAGAAAAGCTCCCTGATCCCCCTCCCTTTTCACTTGTAACAGCTGACATGAAGGAAGATATCTGATTCCCTCTCAGTAAGCTGCAGTGAGCCAGGGGTTTTACCCTAGTTTAATATCTTTGGAGTGGGGGAAGGGTGCCCTTCCCAGCTGCCTTGGGGGTTTTGTAACTCACATTTATTGCTTCAGGTTCTTCGTTTCTCTCTCTCTTTCCCTCCTGGGAGTGTGAAGCACTGTCTTGGTCTGCTGACCCCAAAGCAGGTCCCTCAGACAGCTTTTGGCTCTTTCTCCACTGTTTTTGTGAGAGAGTTGAGCCCTGCCTGTGTAATCCTATTCCATCTCCCCACAATTCCTGCAGGACCTGTTTTAAGTCTTCTTGGAATATTAGGTAGAATTCCCCTGTGAAGCCATCTGTTCATGGTCTTTACTTTTTTGGAATGTTTTAAATTATTATCTCTTTACTAGTACTTAGAATTTTGAGATCTTCTATTTCTTCTTGGGTAAATGTATGTAGTTTGTTTCTAAGAATTTATCCATTTCATCTAGGTTATCTAATTTATTGGCATGCAGTTGTTCATATTATCCTCTTAGAGTAATTTCTCCTTCAGTGCGGTCAGTAGTAAGGTCCTCCTTCTAATTTCTGATTTTCATTATTTGTATCCTCTTTTTTTCTTCATCAGTCTAGCTGATGGCTTCTCAATTTTTTTTTATCTCTTTGAAGAACCAACTTTTAGTTTTGTTGACTCTTCCAATTTCCTTTTGTTTTCTATTTCATTTATAACCACACTAATATTTGTTATTTCCTTCTCTCTGCTTGCTTTGGGTTTAGTTTGCTCTACTTTTTCTAGTTCTTCCAGTTTTGAGATTAGGCCTCTTATTTGAAGTCTTTCTTCATTTTTAATGTAAACATTTAGAGTTATAATTTCCCTCTCAGTACTGCTTTCCATAAGTTTTTTGTATGTTGCATTTTCATTTTCATTCACCTCAAGATATTTTATGATTTTGCTTGTGATTTCCTCTTTAACCCACTGGTTGTTTAAGAGTATGTTGTTAAATTTCCACATATACCTACATTTTTCATTTCTCTCTCTGTTATCGATTACTAGTTCATTCCATTTTGGTCAGAGACTATACATTGTATAATTTCAATATTTTATAATTTATTGAGATTTGCTTTGTGCCCTAACAAATGGTGCATCCTGGAGAAAGATCCATATGCATTCGAGAAGAATATGCATTCTCTTTTTGTTGGGTGAAGTGTTCTATATATGCTTGTAAGGTGTAGTTGGTTTAGAGTATAGTTCAAGTCTTTTATTCCCTTACTGAACTTCTGAATACATGTTCTATCCATTATTGAAAGCTGTGTATTAAAATCTCCTACTATTAATGTAGAACCATCAATTTTCCCCTTCAAATCTGTCAGTATTTGCTTCCTATATTTTGGTGCTCTGCTGTTAGGTACTGTTGTTTATAATTGTTACATCTTCCTGTCAAATTGTCCCCTTTATCATTATATAATGACCATTGTTGTCCCTTATAACTGTTTTTGCCTTAAAGTCTATTTTATCTGATATTAAAAAGCTACTCCTGCTCTCTTGTGGTTGCTACTTGCATGGTATATTTTTTCCACTCTTTCGCTTTCAACCTCCTTGTATCTTTGACTTTAAGGTGAGTTTTGCAGACAGCTTGTAATTGGTTCATGCTTTTTTTTAATCTACTCTGACAATCTCTAACTTTTGACTGCAGAGTTATATACCTTTTATGTCTCTCAATTCTTTCTTTAACGCCTCTTTTTATATTAATTTGATTTTTTATATTATACCATATTTGGTGCCTTCTCTTTTCTATCTGGATATATTTTTCATTTATTTTCCTTGTGCTTAAGATGGAAGTAAAATTTAACAGCCTAAGTTAGACATACAGTCTAATTTTTTTCATAACAACCTAACTTTTCCTATATCCCTGCATAATGCCACCTTTTCTTACTTCTTACCACTTATATCTTTGAACATTGTATGTCCAAAACCACAGTTTTGCTATTATTTTTACGCATTCACATTTTAGCACTTGTGGGAAGTAAGAAGTGGATTTACATATGAAACAATACAGTACAATAATACATAATTAAGGCATTCATAATTACCTTAATAGTTGCCTTTGCCACAGGTCTTTATTTCTTTATGATGCTTTGAAATACTGTCTAGTGTGCTTTCCTTTCAGTCTGAAGAAATCCCTTTAACATTGTTTGTATGGCAGGTCTAGAGATGATGAACTCCCTCCGATTTTGTCTATCTGGGAATGTCTTAATCTCTTCCTCATTTCTGAGAGCAAGTTTTGTTGTATATGAAATTCTTGGTTGGCAGTTGTTTCCTTTCAGCACATTCCATATTTCAACCCACTGCCTTCTTGACTCCATGTTTTCTGATGAGTACTGACCAGTACTCAATCTAACTGAGACTCCCGTGTACATAACATATTGCTTTTTCTCTTGCAGCTTTCCGAAGTCTCTCTTCATCTTTTGCATTTGATAGTGTGATCAATATATGAATAGGTATATTTTTCTTCATGCTTATCCTCCTTAGTGTTCTCTGTACTTCTTGGATGTGGATATTCACATCTTTTGCTAAGTTTGGGAAGGTCTCTGTCATTTCTTTGACTATTTCTTCTTCTCCTTTCCCTCTTTCTATTCCTTCTGGAACTCCCATAATGCAAAAATTGGTAGGTTTGATGATATCCCAGAAGTGTTTTAGTGTACTTTCTCTTTTAATATTTTTTTCTTCCTGCTCCTGAGCCAGGCTCATTTCAAGTGTCTTGTCTTATAGTTCACTGATTCTTTCTTCTCCCAGCTCCAATATGCTCATGAAACTCTCCTGGGCATTTTTCCTCTAGTTATTGGGGTCATCAACTCCTGTAGTTATATTAACTTCCTTTTTAAAATTTATATCTCTTTACTAAGATTCTCATATTGCTCATTCATTGCTTTCCTGTTATCCTTTTGTTCTTTTTTCTCTATTTTCCTTCATCTACTTGAGCATTTTTAAGATCATTTTTAAAGGTTTTTTTTGCTATGTCCACATTCTGGTCTTCTTTGTTGATGTTTTCTGGATTTTTATCCTGTTACTGTGGATACACCCTCATTTCCTGTTTGTTTGTCCTGTACTCTTTCTTTGCACACTGTACATTTGAATATTTTAAAATGTTAACTCTGGGATTTAACCCTTGAAATGTTTTTTTTCTTGTCGGACTTCTAGGGCAGTTTAAATCAATGGTGGCTGATGCCTTTGTCTGGGTTGAAAAAATGGTTGCCAGCAATCTGGCATTGTTAATCAATAGCTTTGATCAATGATCAACTATGCCTACCCTTGTCTTGGGGAATAGGATTTTTATGTTCCTTTTCTTCACCAGTGAGTAGCCAGGGACTGGATCCTGCAGTGACCTATAGTCACAGTGAGAGATGGGTGCTGTAGGCTGCCACATGGAGGGAGCAATTTACTGTTTTTTACCATTATTTAACAGCCTCTTCCTCCCACTCCTCCTTGGATATTGTACAGTGTTCTTCTTGCCTGTGGAGTTTCAAAATATTTGTTTCAGACAGTTCTTGCCTACTCAATAGTTGTTTGGGTGGAAGGATTGAGTCCCAGAGCTCTCCATTCCTCCATCTTTTCACAATCTTCCATTTTATCATTATGTTTTATGCATTTGCCTTTTAGATCCTGAAGGAAGCAAAATTCAGAGCTACTAACCAAAAATAAAAATAGTACTGGCATTTACATTTACCTATGTCCTTACCCTGAACAGAAATTTTTATTTCTTCATGCAGCTTTGTTTTATTATCTATTGGCCTTTCCTTTAAAACTGTAGAACTTTATTTAACATTTCTTATTGGAGAAGTTTAGTGGTGATGAACTCCTTCAGCTTTTTGTTTATCTGGGAATTGAAAGACACTTTTGCCACATCAAGAAATCTTGGGGAAAAAAAAGAAATCTTGGTTGGTGACTTTTCCTTTTGGCACTTTAGAGATGTTGTCACATATAATTGGTGTTATATTGAATAAAAAGATTAAGTAAAATCTTTATGTATTAACAACAGGAATAATAAAACAATAACAGGTGGCACATTTTTACAGTGCTTCCAAGAAGTAGAACCAAAATCAGTATACACTTATAGGAATTGTCCCCTTATTAATGTACTATAAGCTCCACCTTTGCCTTAATCATTCTATTAACATTTCCCTTTTGAAAGTGTTATGGATTGCATCATGTTCAAGTCCTAATAGCTGGTTTTATGAAAGTGAACTCACTTATAAATAGGATTTTCAAAGATCCTATTAGATAAGATGAAACCAAACTAAATCAAGGACTCCAATATGACTGGAGTCCTTAGGAGCAGCAGAAATTTGGACAGAGTAGGAAAGAGTAGGAGATAGAAAGTGTTGTGCAGAGGCAGAGATTAAATTATGGATTGCCAACAAGCCACCACTAGAATGCCACAGAATTCAGGGAGAACATAACAGCTTAATTTTGGGCTTGTGGACTCCAAAATTGTGAGGCAGTAAATTTCCATTGTATAAGCCAACCAGACCACTGTATTTGTTGTTGTAGCCCTGGTGAACTAAAACAGAGAATTACTGGTAACCTACAAAGGACCAAATTTCATCATTTTTTCTCCATAACCATTATACTTTTGCAATTGGAAGTGTTACAGCCTCAATATTTTACCTCAGATGTAAAAATGTTAGTGGTATGCTAAGAAGTCTCATGCAAGAAGAAAGGACAAGGCCTGTGTCTTGGCTACTCCACTTACTGAGTGACTTGAAGCAAGATACTCCACCTCTTTCAGATGCACTTCCATCATTTATAAAATATAGGCAATAATATTTTGTAGTAGGGTTGCTCAGAGGTTTATTGTACATGCAACAGGTACTCCATAATGGTAATTTAAATTTTTTCCAATAGAAACATAAATTAATCTACAGTAGTACATTTATTTAACATGACCCCAAACTGATTAAACTTACCAATTTTTTCCTATACCAAATGCTATGAATATTTGTCAATCATTTAAATTATTTTCCCTTCCTTTTCCCTCTTGTACTTTATATTAAATCTTTGAAAGGATCACTCATACATGACCATAGTTCACCATTTCCCTGGCCACTCCTCTTTAGGTTGACAATGCATCAAACATGGATTCCACAATGAAAGCTTTCTTGATGTCCCTGACTCTAGGCTTCAAAAGTACAACATTTGTATACTCAAAATTTTTATTAAAAGAGTGTCATTTTTAGACAATGCATTATATTCTCACTATATTTAGGTTCTATCAATCTATGTCTCTATAATATCTTATTATTTAAAAGTTCAACAGGGTCATGTTTAGTTTAAGACAGAAAGTGGCTGAAGAAATAAAAAATATCTCAAATCTAACTTTAAAATTGATGTTCATTTCAAGGCTCCATCTACTACAATATCTTTTTTCTCATATAGGTAGGATTCAGCAGTAAATCTCCCACATGGTTGTGGGAGGTGGCAGAGTAGGAAGCTCCAGGAATCAGTCCCTCCACCAGAACAACTCTTAAACAGACAGGAACAGTCTGAATCCACTATTTTGAAACTCTCAAGTCCAATAGAATACTGCACAGCATCCAGGAAGTAGTGGGAGAGAGAGGCTATTAAAGTGTGGTAAATACTGATGAAATTCACTCTCCCTGCAGTGGTTGCCATTGTTTGTCCCTAATAGCAGACAATGGTGAGGTCCTCTACCCTGGCTTCTGGTGTAGCTTGCTGGAGCCAGGGTGGAATGTAAAGACCTAGTTACCCAAGATCTAGGAGTCTGCAGTCTGATTGCTGATTATTGCTTTTGATCAGCTATTTCAGATAGCTGGGGGCCTGGCTCTGAGGGCAACTGTGGTGGTTTGTATGTACCCTAGAAAAATGTATTCTTAAATTTAATCCATTTCTGTAGGTGTGAAACTATTGTGAGTAGACCATTTGATGAGGTTACTTCAGCTAAAAGTTGTGATCTACCTTAACCAGGATGGCTCTTAATACCATTATTAGAGTCCTTTATAAGTGGAGTGAAATTCAGACAGATGCCATGAGAAGCAACCAAAAGCTGAAATTCAACAGAAACCCAAAGAGAATGATGTAGCCACAAGAGGCCACCATGTGCATTGCCATGTTATAGAGAAGCTAGGGGCCAAAGATCACCAGAAGCCAGGCCCAGAATGCCACAGTCTTTAGGGAGAAAGCATCACCTTGATGATATGGACATTTTCCTAGCCTCAAAAGCTAATAAATTCCCATTGTTTAACCCAACCCATTTCATGGTATTTGCATGAGAAGCCTAGGAAATTAAAACAGTGACCATTGTTCTAAACCTCCTCAGGCAAAAATGGCAAAGGAGTCTTAAAGAGAGTACCCTTCCTCAAAATTACAGAAAACAAATAAAGGCTGCATTCATTGGCAAGGGATGTATATATTTAAAAAAAAGCACAGCCTCAAAGCCATAGAAAAACTCCTGGCAACTTTGCTGGCACCCATACTGCTCCCACAGGGCAGAATGGAGACAGCCAGCACATCCTTTGCGGGAAAGAGTAACCTAGTAAACTCCTATTGGGCTGGCTCCCTCTCACATATTTTGACTCTCAGGCAAAAGCAACTTAGGAAGCTAAAGCAGTGTAAAAACTAATTGAGATTAAATGAAAAACAACAAAACAAAATTTATGGTATGAAGTAAAGTCAGTGCTGAGAAGAAAATATTTATAGCTCTAAATGTTTACATTAGAAAAAAAGAAAGATCTCAAATCAGAGACCTACTTCAAAACTGCAGGATCTAGAAAAAGAAGAGCAAACCAAACCTAAAGCAAGAAGAAGGAAGGAAATAAAGAATAAAGCAGAGAGAAATGAAAAATATATTTTAAAAAAACACAAAAAACAAGAGAGAATCAACAAAATAAAAAGATGATTCTTTGGAAAGATCAATAAAATTCACAAACCTTTAGTCACACTGACAAAAAAGAGAGAGAGAGTGGACACAAGTAGCTAAAATCAGAAATTTAAAGGGGGGCATTACTTCCAACCCAACATAAGTACAAAGGATGGTAAGAAGATACTAAGAATGATTGCATATCAACATATTAGATAACCCAGATGAAATGGACAAATTCCTAAAAATACAGAAAACTACTTATACTGTCTCAAGAAGAAATTGATCTCAATGAACCAATAAAAATTAAAGAGATTGAATCAGTAATCAAAAACTTCCCAAGAAAGAAAAGCCCGATACCAGATGACTTCACAGAGGAATTTTACCAAACATTCCAAGAAAACTTAACTATAGTTCTGCTCAAAGTATTCCAAAAAATTGAAGAGAAGGAACACTCCTTAATTCATTCTATGAGGCCAACATCACTCTCATACCAAAGTTAGATAAAGATAACACAAAAAAAGAAAATTACAGCCTAATATCTATTATGAATATAGATGCAATAATACTCAACAAAATACTAGCAAACTGAATCCAACAGCACATTTAAAGAATTATACACCAAGATCAAGTGGGATTTATCCCTGGTATGCAAGGTTGGTTCAACAGAAGAAAATCAATTACATTAACAGATGGAAGGAAAAAAAACAATACATGAGCATCTCAATTGAAGAAGAAAAAGCATTTGACAAAATTCAGCACTCTTTCTTGAAAACTAAGGGAAAAAAATACATCCCTCTAAGATCAAGAGTGAGACAAGGATACCCACTGTCACCACTGTTATGCAACATTGTTTTGGAAGTTCTAACGAGAGCAGTTAGGCAAAAAATAATTCATAAAATAAAATAAAATATAAAATACATCCAAATTGGAAAGGAAGAAGTGAAACTTTCCTGATCTGCAAATGACATGATCTCATATATAGAAAATCCTGGAAAATCCACAACAAAATGCCTAGAGGAAATAAATTAGTTCAGCAAAGTGATGAGTTACAAGATCTACATCCAAAAGTCAGTAATGTTTCTATACACTAGCAATGAACAATCTGGAGAAGAAATCTAGAAAAAAAATCCATTTACAATAGCAACTAAAAGAATCAAATATCTAGTTAATAAAATAAACCAAGAATACAAATGACTTGTACACAGAATACTATAAAACATTGCTAAAAGTAACCAGAGAAGACCTAAATAAGTAGAAGAACATTCTATGTTCATGAATTGGAAGACTAAATATTGTTAAGATGGCTATTCTACCCAAAGTGATTTACAGAGTCAATGCAATCCCAATTCAATTTCCGTCTTCTTTGCAAAAATAGAAAGTTCAATAACCAAATTAATGTGGCAAGTTAAGGGTCCCCAGATAGTCCAACCCATCTTGGAAAAAGCTGAACAAAGCTAGAGGGCTCATATTTCCAGAAATTAAAATATATTTCCAATTTACAGTAACCAAAATAGCATGGTACTGGCACCAGGGCAGACATATAGACCAATGGAAGTGGATGGAGACAGTACAGAAATCAACCCTCATATTTATGACCAACTGACTTTTGATAAGGGTGTCAATTCCCCCAATTGGAAAAGGATATGGTTTTCAGCAAATAGTCTTGGGAAAGCTGAATCTTCATATGCAAAAAATGAAGGAGGCCCCCTACTTTAGACCATATACAAAAATTAACTCAAAATGCAAACAAGACCCGAATATAAGAACCAGATCTATAAAACTCCTATAAGAAAACATGCAGAAGTAGCTTCAGGACCCTGTGTTAGCCAATAGTTTTTTTTTACTTTACATCCAAAGCACAAGTAACAAAAGGAAAAATAGATGAATGGAACTTCATTGAAATTAAAACCTTTTTTTCACCAAAAGACTTTGTCACGAAAATAAATTGACAACCTACCCAATGGGAGAAAATATTTAGAAACCTCATATCTAATACAGGTTTAATATACAAACTACATTAAAAAAATCTTACAACTCAACAACAAAAGACAAACAACCTGTTTTTAAAAATAGGCAAAAGACTTGAATAGACATTTCTCCAAAGAAGTTATGCAAATGGCCAATAAGCACATGAAAAGATACTCAACATCATTAGATATTAGGAAAATGCTAATCAGATCCATATAAGATACCACTCTTAACTCATTAGAATGGCTACTATTTAAAAAATCAGAAATTTACAAGCGTTGGAGGGCAAGTGGAGAAATAAAAACTCTTATTTACTGTTGGGGGGAATGTAAAATGGTGAAGCCACTGTGGAAGATAGTTTTGTGGATCACTGGGAAGTTGTTTCTAGAAATACCTTATGACCTGGCAATTCCACTTCTAGGTTGTTTTAGTTTGCTAAAGACTGCCAAAGCAATATATCATAAATGAATTGACTTTTACAATGGGGATTTATTAACTATAAACTTACAGTTCTGAGACCCTGAAAGTGTCCAAATAAAGGCATCATCAGGAGCTGCTTTCTCCCCAAGCTGCAGCCATCAGGTACATGACAGGGTACATGGTGGCATCTGCTGGTCTCTGCCTTCTCCTCCAGGCTCCACTGCTTTCTGCTCCCTGGTTTCTGCAGATTCTTCTCTTAGCTTCTTTCACTTTGAGAGTGAAAGGGGAAAATAATTAAAAATTATAACAGGACAACTGGCCTCTCTCCATGCCTCTGTGCTCCACTGATTCCAGCCTGTTGTCTTCTGGATCCTCTCTTTCAGCCTCTGGGGGTTTCTTTCGAAAGTTCCCACTACAATAGGTTTATACCCACACGAATGTATTAGCTCTAAGGACAGGATTTTCTGGGGTCTTCCCAGCCTCAACCTGTCACATAGGTATATGCCTAAAAGAATTGAAAGCAGAGACTTGAACAGATATTTGTACATCAATGTTTATAGCAGCATTATTCACAAGTTCCAAAAGATGGAAACATCCCAAGTGTCCATCAACCGATGAACGGATAAGCAAAATGTGGTAAATATACAATGGAATATTATTCAGCTGCAAAATGTGGTATGTATACAACAGAATATTATTCAGCTGTATAAAGGAATGAAATTCTGATACATGCAACAACATGGCTGAACCTAGAACACCATGTTGAGTGAAATAAGCCAGCCACAAAAAGGACAAATATTGTATAATCTCACTGAAATTAAATAATTAGGATAAGTAAATTCATTGAGGCAGAAGCTAGAGTATAGGTTACCAAGGGTTGGGGTGTGGGTAAGGGTAGGTAATGGAGAGCTAATGCATAAATTGTACAGAGTTTCTATTTGGGATGATGGAAAAGTTTTGGTAATGGATGGTGGTGATGGTAGCACAACAATGTGAATGCAATTAACACCACTGAATTATATATTTGAATGTGGTTAAAAGGGGAAATTTTATGTTGTATATATGTTACTAGAATAATTTTTAAAAATTCATAGGACTTTATAATACAAACAGTGAACCCTAAAGTAAACCATGGACTCCAATTAATAGCACAATCTTAAAAGTGTTCTTTCATGAATTGTAACAAATGCACAACACTAATGAAAGATGTTAACAATACTATGGTAAATGGAAACCGTGTACTTGGCATGAGTTTTCTCTAAACCTACAACCTTTCTATTATTAAAAAAGAATGCTGGAGAGTGGATGTAGCTCAGCTCAGTGGTTGCGTACTTGCTTCTCATGTACAAGGTCCTGGGTTCAATCCCCAGTACCTCCTAAAAAAAAAATAAAAAGAGTACTATCCTTGTGTATACCTGTGAATGTTATTTTTTGTTATTTTGTACCAGATTAATCTTTAAATGCCACTTTTATGATGCAGTTTCCCAACTAAAGAAAATAAATTGTTTTCCTATTTTCTGCCACATCATATCTCAATGCAGGACTCCATATAATTTGGCTGGACCCCACCAATTCAAACTTATTTTCCTTGAATCCCCAAAAAAACATTTCTGCTTTAGTAATCCTGGTATCCTCACTCTCCCATTGATAATGCCTGTTCATGGAAAGGTATGTAATCTACGATCCAAGGAGGATACTTTGAGAGTGAAAGGGGAAAATAATTAAAAATTATAACAGGACAACAGTCATATCCAGGCTTATCCCAGAAAAACTAAAAAATATAGTGAGCCCTACCTTCAGGTGCTCTCCCCTGTACCTTAAGGACATTTTTCCTTCTCCTCTATTCACACATATTACATGTATTTTCCAAAATCGGGCTCAGATTCTAACTTCTCCAGAAATCTTTCTTCATGGAACCCAAATCCTCTACTTCTCAAATTAATTGCATGTTTCAAATGTATCCATGCTGTTTCCTGACCAAAATTATGAGCTCCTTTGTGGAAGATCATTTCTTATAGTCTTTGGGAAGCTTATTCAGTGCAGAGAGGTAATGGATATTCAGTGAGCACTTGAGGAATTAATTGGATACGCCTTTCCACCTCTAGATCCTCATTATTTACTAGGGAAGAACAAATTTAACTGTAATTAGTTCATGATTTATAAATAAGAATATTTAATCTGAGTTCTTTTTAAATTGTCTTGAAATAAGGAGCAATTTGAGATCCAGAATAAATATATTTTAATAAGATTAAATTGAGGGTCAGAGCATGCAGTGTAGTGTGGGAAGACTGAGCCTCTGTGCTGTGAAGAACTTCTTTGGCTGGCATAGCTTATATAGCAAGAAACCTCACATTCTTAATTTTTTTTTTTTTAAGAAAATGATAAAAGAGAAAAGGCCAAGAATGTACCAAAGACAACTTCTCATTATTGCAGAGCTTTTTCTTAGGGCTAGCACTATCTGAACATTTTCTATCTAGTCATAAAAGTTTCTTACTAACTTACCATCCAGAGGCTGTTTGGAAGATTGTCTCATCCTTCTGTCATTTCCCTCCAGTCTGTAGAGTGAGGCTGTGCTGCTAATATCTCTAATGCCTTCATATATACTAAAAACCAAAATTTCGATGTTAATAATCCTTTTATTGTTGTTTGAAATTATGGCTCATAGAAGGTGCAGATCAAATTCCCAAGAATTCTGGAAGTAAAATAATAGCTCTCTGGAAAATTCAAACTTCCAGGCACAAGCATTCGTTCCCTTAGGATATCTTTGGCTCTGAGTTCATTTCTACTGAATACAGATCATCCAGTCATTTTAAAGGCTTCCAGATCTGGGTTTGGTGTTAAGCTCTGTATCACTGACAGAAGCACTATAGCTGGCTTTCTCAGCCTCAGAAAAGCATGCTTTCCATCATCCTCAATTCTATTTCCAGTTTCTGAACTGCATTTAATTTGAAAAGTGGTTTATTATCTCATTCTAGTCATTTTTGTGAGCAGTCTCAGGACTGTTTAACTTCATTTAAGACAGGAAATGTAATGAAAGCATTTTATCAGCTACACTATTATTGGCCAGGTATGGCTGTGTAGAATGACAATGTAATTCTCTGAGCAAGTCACCTCACAGAAACAGATGCTAAAGACTAATCTTCCTACTTAATAAACATGCATATGCAGCCTCATGCCATTTCTCATTATTGACCTAACTGAGATAAATACCTGGTCATTCACTAAGCATTCAAAATAAGAGACAAAATTCCTAAACTCCTGATTTAATGAAAAATAAAAGGAAGAACTAAATTTACCTTTATGTTGCTCTCTTATAACCTAAAGGGAAATAAAATGAATGATTCCCTCCACCGACTTTGCAAAACCTTAGCAATCCCTAGGCCATAATAGATAATATTAAAAAGATATAATGACATGGAGTTCATGCTGTATTTTGGATGTGTCTATATTTGTATTTTAAATATTCCCTCTGTGAACAGTGAGATCAAGCATTTTCATTTGTCAAGAAATGCCTATCTTTCTTATGTTATAAGGAAGCAGCACTCTAGACCCTGTGTTGAAACATCCTGCCAGCACATAAAATTGCAAGGCATCAACATCTTGCTGCTCTATCTCCACAGTAAAGACATGACATTTCAGGAGGGAAAAGTTACTGGCATTTCTTACCAATGTTTATATTCAGCAAGTTGGGTAAGTTGCCTCTCTGAGGGAAAGGAAAAGTAAATAAAATTCATGGACTGGTGCTCTAATTTTGGAGGTAACTCTCAATATGGCTTGTAGCATGAATAATTTATATCTAATCCCTTTAAAAAGCTTGGTGAAAGCTGTTCGGCAGTGTGCTTCAGTCAGCGTGGGGAAGAAGTCAGTTATAATTGCTACACCATGAAATGACCTTAATAAAGTAGAAATTGATGGTATAAAGTAATTAAAGAGCTCTTCCTACCATAATTTGCCCTCATGAATCCAGTTTCTTCCTCTTTTCTTCCTTTAGATAATGTGTATGTATTAGTTTCTCAAAGGAAAAAGTAACTCATTTATTGCAGAAAATTTAGAAAATCAAATAAGAACAGAGGAAAAATATAATTGTCTAATATTTCTACCTATTGTCATAACAGTGAATTTTTGCTGGGCTCTTTTCTATTTATACATTTAATAATGTGAGATATGCTTGTGAGTATAGTATATGCTGTTTTGCATATTCCTGTACTACTTTTCTAGACATACACATGTTTTCATTCAAGCACACCTAAATTACTCCTTCACATGCAGGCCTACAACAGGGTGGTTTGGGGTCTGGCAATCATTTGCATAGTCAATATTAGGTACCTGTAAAATACAGAGCCCTTTGTTAACTGTAAGGCAGGTGGAGGTGTGGTGGGCTGCAAAGGCCAACTGCAACCCCACCAAGACTATTCAACTTTATAAAGTTCTATCAAGATAACTCTGATTGGTGGATAAAATGACTTCTTGAGAGACTCTGCCGCTTACAAATGGAATAAGTCGTTCTCTTTGTTTACTTCTCTTGATTAAGGGAATAGAGGCACAGTCACAGGTGAAAAATAAAGAGCCCAACTTTTCCCACTGCTTTTTTATAAATCAGAGTGAAATTAGCAGCCTCTCCCTCCTTTATTTCTCACCTCCTGCCCAGATGAAATCTGCATATTGAGTTGAGTGTGACATTCTAAAAGGGAGCATAAACTTGTTGCCCTTCTCCTTTAGGTTATTCTTTGTTTGCTTTCCTAGAAGTCACGAGTGTTTCCTTATAAACCAAATACATTTTTGGAGACTGGCATTCCTTTAATAACGTATATTTCAGCTTCCAAAAATAAGAAAATGCATTATTAAATAAATGTTATTGCTGATAATTATCATCAGTTTGTTCAAGACACGGATACCTATACTTGAAAAGATAACACAGCATTTATATACAGTCCACAATTTTTAGGTTAAAGCAATAGTTTATATAAATTAAAGGCACAATCTGAAAATGTACCTATGACTACACATACTTACATACATAAATGTGCATTAAGTATATGTATTAATTATACATTGCCTATATAAAATACACAATAGTTTCCAAAAATCAGGAATGCCAATATTAAAAGAAACTCTACAAAAAACTCTTTTATTAACTATACAATACTGATTTTTCTGTGGGTTTTTAGTGAGTATGAATTTTTATATATTGAATTTTCTTAAACTTATGATACGAATTTCAGAGGGAAAACATATCAGTTTGAAGGCTTTCTCATCTTTTCATATGTCTTTGAACTTTCCTTGTTGGTCTCCTTCAGAGGAGTCTATTCTTCTGCAATGGTTCTGACATTAAAGGTTGGCAATAGCTAAAAGTATATCCTTAGACCTCTTTATACTTCCCCATCATTTCGCATCATCTCTCCCCCATCATTTTCATCACCTATGTAGTGTTATCTCCCAAATCTCTATCACCACTTCAGACTACTTCCCTAAGTGCCAGACCTGTGTATGGAATCGTCCATGCTTTATCTTCCACTGGATGCCCTAAAGGTCAAATGGTGTGCTGAAGCCAGCTCATACTACTTCCACAACAGCTGATTGTTAGACACAGGCATTACTGAAAATGAAATTATACAAATATATAATCAAATAAATTATATGGAAACAGATATTAAATAAAATTCATTACTGCCAAATTTTTTATTACATCACTACCTTTTACTTGAGGTTATTTTTGTCTATTACATATCTACAATGGAAATACAATCTAATGGTATGCTAATGAACATCTCTTCCCAACTCCGTGTTCAGTGATATGCAAGTTTATTGCTCAAAATTGGCCGTGTTGAGAGTAGTTACACAAGGGAAATAGACAAACACTACAAATCAAGGCTTTTTTTTTTTGACCACAGAGAGTTGGTTGTTAAACATTCACCATCACAGCCTGCTTAAAATTGAGTATATCTTTGCCAGGCACTGGTCTTTTTTCTCTGGACTCCATTCCTAACACACCCCCTTCTCTATAGTGTCTTGCACAAAGAACTAGCCATGTAGGACACATTTTCAGGCTCACTTGTCAGCTGGTTTCCACCAATGGTAGACACCTACAGGAAACTGTTTGATTAGGAAAAGGATCTTGCATAGAGGCCCAGCATAGATCTTGCCTTCAGTGGGTCATCTGGTTCTAGCAACATCCCCTCTTCTCTTTGCCCCTCCAGACTACAAGATATAGCAACTTCAGTTATTAATCTGTGGGTTGCCTCAGAGTCCCATGCTTGGCAATTTTGAGCTATATAAACAATTCTCTGTGTCAAATGTTGTTTGTTTTTCATTGTAAGAGTGTGTGTCAATCTAGATCTAATTAGGAGACAGAAACCACATAGAAAATTTAAAAGTGGAAGTTTAATATTAAAGTATTATTTACTATCATAAGAAATTAAATATAAAGATGTAGAGGGCATTCTAAAGGGAAATGCTGGACTGTGGGAGAGTACTGTGGAAAAAAAAAGACAAAATTAGAAGGGGGAACTTCTCCAAGGTTCAGAACTTGTTGGAGAACATGATGTGGTATAACTCACTGGATGGCAGAGAGGTTTGTTAGGCTGTCCAGGCTACAGCTGTCATGGTCACCTGACAAGCAAGAATTAAACCTCTAGGGTGCCAGCAAGCTAAGCTGGTAGACGAAAACACAGAGGGAACTAGGATGTTGCTATGGATGCTCAGCCAAGAGTGTTGGGGATGGGTGAGGTAGCATTAAGGAGGTGGTCACAGAGCTTGGGCTGGTTCTGTGAGGTCACCAATCAGGGCATTACAGAATGTTCTCATACACCCACACTGCAGACAGATTGTGCAGTGGGAGTCAGAAAGAAAAAAATAAAAATCAAATACACAGAAGTCAGAATCAGGAAGAAGAGCCTCTTCCTCCTGCAATGACATTCCAGTGCCCTCTACTGACAAAGCTTAACATCGTGCACACCTTAAAAGGAATGCTTGTTAGGGACTATAGGAAAATAAGGTTGGATTGGTGAGGTCCGGCCAGGTTATGTGTAGTCCACATTGAGATATGATGTGACAGAAAATAAGAAAGCAATTTATTTACTGGAGTTGGGAAATAGCATCATTAAAGTGCTGTTTAAAGATTAGTCTGGTACAAAATAACAAAAAAAGTGACATTCAGGGGTATAGCATTTAAGACATTTTTGGCTATTTGGGGCCCCTTACCCCTCCAAATAAATTTGATAATGGGCTTCTTCATTTCTGCAAAAAGACTGTTAAGATAATTACTGCAATTGCATTGAATCTGTAAATCAATTTGGATAAAATTGACAATTTAACAATATTTAATCTTCCAATCCATGAACATGGACTGTCCTTGCTCAATTTATTCAATTTATTTAGGTATTCTTTGGTTTCTTTTAGAAATGTTTTGTAGTTTTCTGAATACAGGTCTTTTATGTGCTTGGTTAAGTTTATTCCTAAATATTTGATTCTTTTAGGCTCTATTATAAATGGAATTTTTTCTGACTTCCTGCTCAGATTGTTCATTAGTAGAATATAGAAATGCTACTGATTTTTGTGTGTTAATCTTGTATCCTACAACTTTGATGAACTTGTCTATTAGTTCTAGTAGCTTTGTTGTAGATTTTTCAGGATTTTCTAGGTATAGGATCATATCATCAGCAAATAGTGAAAGTTTTACTTTTTCCTTTCCTATTTGGGTGCCTTTTATTTCTTTTTCTTGCCTAATTGCTCTAGCTAGAACTTCTAGCACAATACTGAATAACAATGGTAACAGTGGGCATCCTTGTCTTGTTCCTTATCTCAGCGGGAAGGCTTTCAGTCTTCACCACTGAGTACAATGCTAGCTATAGGTTTTTCATATATTC
>JAQZBX010009475.1:9910-46153 GCA_029593785.1 Cabassous unicinctus
TTTTTTTTTTTTTTTTCCTAGATTTGTCTGCAATGGATAACTCAGTGTTTTTGGAATTACTTAGATTGGATAGAAATCTGCCATTATATTGCTACTTGTGTTTTCCTTGGTCCTGATTATCAAGTGTATATCTGTATAGCTATATTCAAACATCTAGAACAAGACATTCTACAGCACACTCAGACTCAAGATCTGCAGGTTTTCCTAAAAGTAAGTTTATCACTAGGTAAACATGTTGGTTAAGTTAATAGTTAACTTTGTTTGGGTGCTTAGTGTCAGGTACTTTTCTAAACACGCATCCAATCTTATAAACAACCGTAAGAGATAGGTACTATTATTATCCCCATTTTAGAATTGAGGAAACTGAGGCACAGAGTTAAGTAAATAGCTCACAGTTTTACAGCTACTGAGTAGTGGAACTGAGGTATGAACTTAAGTTGTTAAGCTAAAGTTAAGCTGTCTGGATCCAAAACTTCTCTCTTAACCGGTATGGTATATCAAAAGATGTATATTTTATATTCCTATGATCAATAAAATTTCAAGTTATTGTGTAAGTAGAGATTTGTTACTTTATAAAAACAGTTAATATAATTTTCTAAACCTTCATATTCTATATCATACTTTTCTCAACTTGCAGCCATATTTATAAAAGATTTTAATGAAAGATTATTCTAACACTTTTTAACAAATCACTACTATTTATAAATTAATAGTTTAAAAAAGATATAACTGCTTTGTTTCTGACAATAATGTGAATTAGGAAATACATGATATATAAACACATCCCTGCATGCAAGTTCCTAATGGAAATATGTTACTATAACTCTGTTTTAAGTTGAAATGTTTCATTGAATTTAAAATGTTTCCCTACCTCCTCTACTCCAACCATTGCAAACATATAGACATACACCAAAACCAATATTTTTCATTTGCTAGGCTTTCTCTAGGACAACAAATAATTTCTATGTAAATTAATTTTATCTTTGTTCTTTATCAGTAGATACTTGCCAGAGTCATTTTCCATCTAATGATGCTTTTCTTTAAATAAGTGTCATTAATCATTTAAGATTATCTAATTATCCAGCATTTTTATTTCACAAACACTGAGTTTAAAGGTCTTAAACACCCTACACAGATTACTAGAATTATAATCTTAGAAACATTATCCATGAAAAAGAATACCAAGACAATGATTACACATGTAGAAGGAAAATGAAGATAGAAAAAGAAAGGCATGATCTGCAAGAGGTGATTGGGAGTATAGGGAGGGTTAAGAAAATGGGAATTATGTTTAGGACAAAATGTGGGATCATTGTCAGTAAGGAATATTTTCATTGCTTTAGCGGTCAATTAAAGGAATTTCAGAATCTGAAATTTTTCTCGATTTTATTATCTGAATATCCCCCTATCCCTAACCCACACTCTCTATTCTCTTATCTCATTCAAGTTTATTTTATATTGTTTACTACTCCAGTAAATCATTTTATGTATGTTTTGTCCATCTTCAGTAGAATATGTAAGCTCAGTGAGGACTGTCCTTGTCTATTTCATTCACTGATATATTTTCAGCGCTTCAAACATTACCTGGCATATTGTAAGTGCTCGATAAATATTTGTTAAATGGAATAAAATACATAAACAAAGAATGTAAATAAATAAAAAGGGAAAGATGAGTGAACTTAATTTTTATACACAGTGAATAATAAGCATTTCTAAATTCTTTTTCAAATATTTATCACTTATCTTCCTTCCTACTAGAAGGGTGTTTTTATATTTCATCATTTTTAAATCTGATGGATGTGGGTGATTATTGCAGTTTCATTCCTCTCTTGACTGTTGCAGGGGAAATTTTTAATAGGGTTTGCAAATGGTGACCTCTTTAAATGTGTCCCAAACTCCATCATGCCTTTTATCAATTTAAAACTAAAGGATTTTTAAATGGGGGAGGGGGGGTTGGGGAGATTATCTCTACTACCTAAGTCCAATTTAAATGACTCAATTTTGAATTGAGTTGGTTTAAATCCAAACTAAAAACATGTTGGCACAGAGTTAATTTTAACACTTTTTCTGGAACTAACCTTAATTTTTACTACTGCTGTTTGCATTCATCCGAGGGATTAGGAAAAATGCTCTTCTGATTGGTACTATGACTTCACATTATTTTTTGTTTTATTTTCAGGAAGTAGGTCTTAAATTCACTGTTCTCTTGGCATTCATTTTTCTTGTGGTGAGATAAATTCTGGTGTGGTTTATTTAAATATGCATTTATATAACTCCGTAACTACTCAGGTCCTAAAATAAGCTTTATTTGCTAAGTATATAAATATATGTGTACTGTTGTCATCTATTCATATATTAATCAATAATAAAAAATTAGTGAAATATTTTATTTTTCTAGAAAGATCCCCCAAATCAGGAATAGATACATGATCCTAAAAAGTCCTTATTTGTATACAGTTATTGTGATTGCTCCTTAGCAATTGTCCTATACTCTCTAATCCAAAATCTCAGACTTGTGTAAAGGGAGAAAAAAAAACTAATAAAAAATTCTCTATATAACTAACTACCACAGCCTTATAATATTCTTATATAGATTATTTCTTCATGTTATTCCCTGGCTCTAGAGCTTTCCCTCTCCATTGCCACAAGATAAAGCCCAGATTCAGTCCATCATTCTGTCATCTCCATTGTCTAGTCTTAGCCCACCTCTCTAACATTATCTAATCTAATCTCCCAAGATGAATGTTCTACAGCCAACCAAACCTGATTACATCTTCTCTGTCAGGAAAAGTGAGCTTCAAACAGGAAAAATGAAACAAAGACAGTTAAGAGAAAATTATGTGGATCAAAAACCTAAAAGTTATATCATAAAATAATACAAGAAGAAATTGGGAGAATGTTTTATAATCTTTGAGTAGGGAGAGCCTTTGTAATGTCACATAAAATCTCAATGCCATAAATGAGAAGATTAATAAAATTAACAACATAAAAGCTTTAAAATCACCACAGTCATTAAAATATAGCCCTCCATGAGAACATACCCCTGAGTCCTGGGGAGAGCCTAACATTCACCATTTCCACGTGAAAAATATATAGTTTGGTCACTTAGAAATTAATGTAGTTTAATACTGGTAAAGTTGAATGAGAAAACTTTTGGCATGGGCCTAGATGCTATTACCCCTTAAATTAGACTGATTCTCCAACCTAGGCATAACAGAGTAGTTAAAGCAGGAAAGCCTTGTTATAGAGAGCTTACCACACAGCTGCAGAAAGCAAAGAGCACATGCAAGCTAGCCAGCAGACAAATCCCAAGAAAGAGAAAGCCAAAGAGTATAAACGTGACATACACAATTTTCTTCTTCCTAACCTTACATACAAATCAGAAACTCATCCTCCTATGGAGAGGAATGAGTGAAAGATTGAAAGAGAGCACATACTTTATTTCTAGTATTTGTGCAAGAGCACTGTTTCCTTTCTGAGAGGCAGAGGCAGGAGAATATGGGGAGAGAGAATGATTCTCCCTAAAAAATGACAGATAAAGGACTAATTTCCTTACTATATTGAGTTATTAAAAAAAAAAAAAAAAGAAAAGCACATGAACTGCCCATTAGAAAAATGCAGAAAACGAAACATTAATGACCAGTGAATATGAAAAGATACTCAATTACACCATCAATGAAGGAAATGAAAATTGAAACCACAGTGAAGTGCTCTGTTTCACCCATCAACTTGGTACATATGATAATACTCAAGATTAGTAAGTCAGCAGGAACTCAATAATAGTGGTAGAAATGTTTCCTTTTAAAAAGGAATTTGGAAATATTAATCATTGCATATATGCTTTCATTAATCTGTTCCTTTCCTAGGGTACATAAATGATGTATTCCAAGACCTTGGTATAAGATATTTCATTGTAACCTTTTTGTAAAAAATCTAAATATCTATTAACAAATAACAGGTTAAATAATTCATGGAAGAGCTATACATTATAATACCACAGAGTTGCTAAAAAGAACAAGATAAATGAATATGTAGAAATGTGGGACTTAATTCTCAATATGTTGTTATACATGAAAAAGCAAGTTGAAGAACTTAGTTTTTCACATAATGTCTATATGCATGTTATAATGCATATGTGTAGAGCTTGTATTTTTACATAGCATTTATATATATATGGTATTATGCCATGTATGTGTTGGTTCGTGTGTGTGTGTGTGTGTGTGTGTATAACAGAATGCTCTTAGAAGGACATACACCGGATTTTTTTTTTACTTGTTCATAAAAATCAAGATTTTTCACAGTACACACCAATATTTGTAAAATGATATATAAATACATATGCATATATGTGCATTTTCTTACATAAATGTTATTTTATATATATATATATTTTAAAGGTGCAGGATTTTTAATAATGATTGCTTCTAGAGAGGGAGGTAGAGAAGTAGAACAGGAAACTTTTACATTTTATTGTATATATTTATAGTTTGATTTTTCTTTTAAGATTTTTGAGCTCATACTTCCTTTATAATAAAACAGCTTTTTAAAAAGAGAATAGTGAATCATTATGTAAAAATAGAACAAACATCTGACTGTTGTAAATGAGTTAAAATAATCAGACACAATTGAATTACTTTCCAAAATCTTGAAAATCCTCAAGCTTATTATGTTTTCAACTATTATCAGATATCTTTGAGAAACTTTAGGGAATGAGATAGGTAATAGAAGATTAGAAATATACAATTTTTTTCAATTTAAGTTTCATGTATTGACAGAAAGTTACATGATAAAAACATTGCTTTAGGAATAAATATCTTTCTGAAACATGTAGTATAGAGGAAATAACAACCCATTTGTATCCATTGTGGTTTAGTGGTTTATACTCGAGATTTTAAATCAGGTATTTGAGACTTACTGCCTGTATTTCTAATAGCCCACTGAAGAGTTCTTCATGATCCTAAATCAATATTTTAAAAAGATGACTTGGAATCTGTTAGATCAGAAGGTGTAAACACTAATAGGCAGTCCAGGTTTACTGAAATAAATAACCACTTGCTTTTGATTAAACCACTAAACTACTAGATTAGAGGAATGCCATGGATGTAAGTTAATATCAGCAAGGTATCGTCTTGAGTTTTTCATAATATCCTTGTATATACAACAAAATATGGGCTCAATAATAGAGCAGTTAAGTGCACTATTCCTACACTGTGATAATTCATAGATTAGTACTGAGCTAGAAGGCATCCTGTCATGATATACTGAAAGGCTCAGTCCTTGGACCTGGGGTCCTGAACATTTGTATCTGTGACAGATGATGGGTCAGGAAATCTGTGGGCATGACAATTTTGGGGGAAAAAAACATCATTCACAAAATGAATACTCTCAAAAATCTCAGTGACCTGGGAAGTCTATAAATATTTTTTGTTTTTCTTTTTATCTAACACACACACACATATACACACACACATACAGGTTTCGTGAAAGCTAGTTTAATAGTAGTTCATGATAAGAAGACTCAGGTATTTTAGCTGACTTGACTGACTGTTACATTCCTCTCCCACATGCTAATATGCTGGTAAAGATCTTGGTTTTAGTCTGTGAATTCAACCTGAGCACAAACTTTAGTGAAACTCTAAACTAAGAGATTGCCTTCCAGTGAAAATCAGTTGGTGAACACTCAAAATACTTAATTAAAATACTTCAACTAAATCCTGCATATTATGGCAAAATCAATTTATAATTGTGGAAAAATGAGATTAATTTCAACCCAATCAGTAACTTGTCAAGAGGTAGTTTTTATTGTTGCTGTTGCAGCTACTATTACCAGAAGATGTTGACAGTGTGAAGAAATGGAGATCAGACTAAGAAAAACTGAGTGAATACTAAACTTTTAAAAGGAAAAAGTACACATAGTGTTAAAAATAATTCACTATCTGAGGAAATAATCATTCACTGACTCTGTAAGCTTGGACACATTGCTTAACCTCTCTGTGCCTTGGTTCCCTTGTCTGTATAATTGGGGGTAAAATAATGCCTATTACATAAGGTTGTTGATGAATGAAATGAAATAATGCTATCTGTAAAACACTTCTGGAATGTTCTCTGGCATCATAACAAGTTCTTCAAAAACAATTTATCATTTGTTTAAGTTTCTACATCCCTGCCATCTCTTTATTGTTCTTGCTTATTTGTTAAGAAAAAGAAGCTTAGAGACCACAGCAAAGGAAATAGGGTTTTCTCCTGATCCCATAGCTAGACTACATGCTCCCTTTTCCTCAGTCCCTGAGACTTCTTACATCTCATATGATAACACCAGGCATTGGCATAACCTTAGGACATGGCCAGAAATTTTGTCTTACACTGTATCTGATCAGGGCCTCTTCATTCGCTAACCTAGCCAAGACTGAGTCATCTCTCTAGTCATCTCATATGCCCAAGTATCCCTCAACTGGTTAAAAATCTTTAAGAAGCACATATTCTATCTAAACTTCACTGATCCTCAAGATCACTAGAATGCTTATTAAAATTGATTTACCTAGGCGCCTCCCCAGATGTATTAAATCAGAATTTCCATGGTAGAGGCCTGAGTTGTCAAAGTTCAGTGTAAAATCTTAAGTAGCTCGAAACCTTTAGCATACATAAAAATGTTATTTTGGAACTTGTTAATAAAGCAGAATCCAGGATGCCAACACCAGGGATTCAGAAGTTTGGGGGATATTGAGGCCCAGAATTTGTAAGCCAAGAACTCAAGTATAACCTACTAGAGGAAACATTGTTTTCATATTGTTTATGATTCCATCTCTTTGACCAGGAAGAAGATCCTTTTTCATTGGATAGGTCAGGTGCAACACAAAAAAGGCTATCTGTGACAAGGGTAAAGAGTAGAACTATATTCATTAAACTCCTTTCTCTCAAGTGACTCTTAGTATATAATTTGTTGGATCTTATATGAGATTCGACACAAATGCAAATCCTTTGTTAAGATACCTCAGTGTATGCTATGTTCTAGACCTTGTGATAAATTTTATGCCTCCAGTGGTCATTATTAAAAATTAACTTTGCTCCAATTTAACCTACTCAAAGTGACTTATCTTACATTTTTCCCTCCGTGATTTATTTTATAAATAGATATTATATTAAAAAAACCATCACCTTGCAAATGCATTAATAATCAAATATTTGGGAAAGAGCATGTGTTAGTCAGCCAAAGGGGTGCTGATGCAAAATACCAGAAATCTGTTGGTTTTTATAAAGGGTGTTTATTTGGGGTAGAAGCTTACAGTTACCAGACCATAAAGCATAAGTTACTTCCCTCACCAAAGTCTCTTGCCATGTGTTGGAGCAAGATGGCTGCTGATATCCACAAGGGTTCAGGCTGCTTCTCCCTCTTAAGGCTCTGTAGTATCAGTTTCTTCCACTATCAGCTGTAGGCTGGGATAAGTCTGGTCTCTCTCCCGGGGCTCACTTCTCTCTGGGCTCAGCTGCTCTGCACTCTCCACAAGGCCAGCTGTAAACTGTCAGGTGAACGGCATGTCTCTTTTCCTGGGGCCTCTGCCGTATCTAATGGTACCTTCTCTCTTTCCTCACGTATTTGCTTCTCTGTGTTTTTACTTCTTGGGGCTCCAGGATCAAAACTCTAAAACTCCTCTGCCTTGTTGTTTTCTCTGTGAGTCCTGTCCACCAAGGGGGCAGGGACTCAATGTCCTACTGATGTGGCCCAATCAAATCCTTAATCATAATTTAATCAAGTAAGAGTGAAACCTCTGAATCCAATACAATCTAATGTACCCAGAGGGAAGACCAATTTACAAACATAATCCAATATCTATTTTAGAATTCATAAATAATGCCAAACTGCTACACTCCACCTTCTGAATTCCAAAAAGACATTACAGTATTCAAAAAACCTTATTTCAGTAGCAACACTAAGTACAAAATCATATCACAATCAGTTTATGAAAATACACTTTGTCTTGGAGCAAAGTCCAGTTTGGCTGTAGACCTCCGAAACTTATAAAAACATTTATCTGCTTTCAGTATACAAATGGACAAAGGATAAACACTTGCATTACCTTAAGGAGAAATTGGGAGGGAAACATGAGTCATGGATCCCCTACTGTTCCATAAACCTACAGGGCATACTTGATTAGATGTCAAAGTCTGAGAGTCATTCTTAAGATGATGGTTTCTTCTCCCTGGGGCCTCATGGGGAACCACCCTTTCCACAGGCTTGCCCAACGCCCATTTTCTTGGTTCTACCCTCATCAAACATCTGGGTGGTGACCAAGCTCCAGACCTCACCCTCCAAGTACCTTGGGGTGACTGCCACACTTTACCCAATCCTTGGGTTATAGTTTTAACTCCCCTAGTACAGTGAGGTGAAGGCAACATCCTCCTTAACCTTTGACGTACAGGCCCAACCCTCTCAGAGCAATGAGTTGGCAACATGGCCTTCCCTAATCCATGGGGGATGGGCCGACCCCTCTCAGACCTATGGGGTGGTGACTTTAACCTCCCTCATCCTTGGGGAGTGTGCTCCACCCTTTCTTTACCCTGGGGTGGCAAAACTCTCCTTGAACAGTGGGCGGGAACATCCACTCTCTTCTCCTGCCTTGGCAAACTCACCCTCTGTGTACACATGGGTGGGGTTCCTCTCTTGGCCCAAGGAGGTGTCTTAATTTCAGATCTCAGCTTCCATGGTTTTCCTCTTGAAGTCATTTCCCCTTCAGTCTTTCACTTCCATGTCCCTTTTAGTCCAAGCTGACAGTGGTTTTGTTCATACAGTGCTCTCAAAAAGCTTGTTGATTTAGCATGCAAGAAGCAGGGGTCATAAGCCATCAGACAGTAAGACTTCCACAAGTGTTTCCTAGATAACTGCATCTTCAATCCTGATTTATAAGTTCCAAGTTTAGTTAAGTCCTCAAATGGGGCACTATTGTCGGGGACTTCATTTCCAGAGGCTTGGAATTTCCAGAATTAGTTTCTGTTTTCTTTGTGCCCAATAGTTCAGTTCTCTCTTCTAGCATTTTACTATAAGCTGCAAGGAGAAGCCAAACCACATTTTCCTAATTTACTTTGGAAAGGCCTTTAGCTAAATGCCCAGGCTCACCATTTTCAAATTCTGTCTTCCATAAAACATCAGGAGTCAATCTTGCTAAGTTCTCTGCAATTTTAAAACATGGATCACCTTTCCTCCAGTTTCCAATAATAGTTTCATCATTTACTTTTGAAGCCTCATAGAAAGTCTCTTTAGAGTCCATATGCCTTTCAGCACTCTCTTCAAAACAATTTAGGCTTTTTCCATCAAGCATCTCACAATTCCTCCAAAAAATATACCTTACCCATTGATAAAGCCATTCCAGCATTTTGGTAATTGCAAAAGCACAGCCCCACTCTCTGATACCAAATTCTGTATTAGTCAGGCAACGGGGTGCTGATGCAAAGTACCAAAAATTGGTAGGCTTTTATAAAGGATATTTATTTGGGGTAGAAGCTTACGGTTACCAGACCATAAAGCATAAGTTACTTCCCTCACCAAAGTCTGTTACCATGTGTTGGAGCAAGATGGCTGCTGATGTCTACAAGGGTTCAGGCTTCCTCTACCTCTTAAGGCTCAGTATTCGCAGCTTCTTCTAATATCAGCTGTAGGCTGGGATAAGTCTGGTCTCTCTCCCGGGGCTTATTTCCCTCTGGGATCACCTGCTCTGCTTGCCCCACTAGGCCAGCTATCAGACAAATGGCTCATCTCTCTTCCCAGGGCCTGCTGTGTCTAATGGAACTTTCTCTCTTTCCTCACATATCTGCTTCTCTGTATATTTAATTCTAGGGGCTCCAGGATCAAAACTCTAACTAACTACTCTGCCTTGTCATTTTCTCTGAGAGTGCCCACCCCCTTAGTGAGGTCCTACACATGGCCCAATCAAAGCCTTAATCATAATTTAATCAAGTAAGAGTGAAACCTCTGGCTCTAATACAATCTAATGTACCCAGAGGAACAGACTAATTTACAAACATAATCCATTATCTATTTTTAGAATTTATAAGTGATAGCAAACTACTACAGAGCATATCAGAAAATACCTTTAGTTGGTCCTAAAAATTACAAACCCAGACATGGCATGTTTGCACCTTGTATCTATTTACTACTCGAAAAAGCCTTATGTTAAATTCAACTTGCAAGCCTCTAGGGCTTCCAGTAGCCCTAGAAACATATCTGCTGGTAACTGATATCCCCAGAATTCTTTAAAACTACAACTGGTACAAAGAGATTTGAAAGTATAGATGTAGCTTGTTTTTTTTTTTTCATAATAGACACATCCCTGAGAAGGTGCAAGAAAAAATCTTAATATTTTAGGTAAGGTGTTGGGATGTCAGAGACTGGAGTCAATAATCCATGATGGGCCCTTCCAGGTACAACATTACATGTCTGCAGTGTGGCCAAAAACATTTAGCCCAACTATTTCAAAGACTATCAGTTAATAAATTGTTTGTTCTTCTCACTGTTCTTCTGACAACCGTTAATACCTTGAGTGTTTATTGTACGCCATGCACTGGGCAAAGGGTTTTGCAGGTATTGCCCATTCACTCATTTACTTATTCAGCTATTTATTATACAACAGCTGGGTTCCATGCACTTTTGTAGTTATAAGGCAGGCCATGTCCCTATCTATATTATTGTTACATTCTACTGGGAGGTAAATAATAAATAAGTGAATAAATATATAATATTTCAGGTATTGGTAGGTAAAGAAATTAAATATGATAATGAGATAGTGAATTCCAGGTGCTATTTAGATTAGAGGTCAGTGAAGGCCACTCTGAGGAGGTAAGTGGAGACATCCATGAAGCAAAGGAAGAAGCCATGCAAAGACATCTGGGCAAATGGGAAGGAAGACAAGTGCAAAAGCTCAGAGGTAGGAATGAGCTTGACTGTCTTAGAGTGCATCAAAAAAGCCAGTGTGGTCAGAACAAGGTTAGGGAGTGAGAATGGAAAGAGAGGAGGCAAAGGTTAGATTATATAAGTTATTATAGTCCATGGTAAGGAGTTCAGATTTTAGGATATTTAATCTACACAATAACCCTATGGGGTAGGCTCTTTTATTGCCCACATTTTACATATGCAAAAACTAAGGTTTAGAGAAGTTAACTTACACATCTAGTAAATAAAATAGGGGTGTTCAAAGACTTTTTTGTCTAAATCCAATTCCCATGCTCATTTTTGCATATGAACTTGTCTTTCATTGACTAGTTTAGTTACCTTTTTTATATATATGATTCTAAATTCAGTGGACCTTCTAATGAAATGCTCTCAATATTAAAAGAAACCCAGTGGATACATATATGAAAATGGACTTCTATATACAAAGAAGAGTGGGAAACAGTGAATACACACACAGCATTGCAATTTACAATGATAATTTTTAATGCTGTTTGATGAGTTAATAATTGAAAGCCAGAATTAATGAAGATAGCAAATTATTGAAGACACACTGGCTGAAAAGGCATTAGCTACAAAAAAGAAATGCATTATGTTCAAAATGAACTTCTTAACCAAGACTTTAAACCATGCCAGTAGTAAAATATTAATAGAAAAATATTTCATTGAACAAACAGTACACTGTTGATATAAAGGGCATAGTGTTTTACCTTATATAATTTCATATAATTATCTTTAAAGAATAGGGGCTTTCATTTTTATGTAGAGTCCAATATACTTAGGTCAATAAATGAAATGATAGTAAAGCAGTATTTTGAAGAAATGGTGTTTTATAACATGAATGATAAGCTGGCAGTCTAAATGGTCATAATTACAAGTAAAAGTAATCTACTAAGAAGGCTATTAGGAAACATTTTGGATAAGATGAAAAAATATTCCACTTTGAAGCTAGAAAGTGAAATTCACAGATTTTGAAATTTTAGTCAGAGCCAAAATTACCTGCATGTTTTAAATAATTGAGTATATCCCTTTAACATTCCTTTAAAATGTATATTTAATTTTTTCTCTTGTGAAATAAGACTCTAATAGTCGTATACCCCATATACGACATATAATTTATAGGTGTCTCTTTGGTATAGTTTTCAGGCTATTTTCTCTTTATTTTAAAATCAATGTCCAAAATGGAGGCCATCATTTCAAAAAATACGTTATAAGGAAAAATATATTTAAACCAAGTAAAAGTTACGACTGTCCATAGGTGGTTTTAATTTTAAAATGAAGTGTTCAAGTAGAAAAATAATTAAATATGTTACAGAAAGAATTATTAAAACTATTCTTCAAATGCTGTCATCTTCTATTGTAATTCACATTCAATGAACAATAAACATTCTTTTAAAAATCATGAATATGTACTAAAACAATTGTTCCAGCACTGAGTCTTTATTCTCTGGCTAGAATAACATACTACTATAATTCCTCTCCAATTTAGGTATTTAGTGAGCATGTGTTTAATTTGAATGAAGAAAATGGAAAACTCTTAATAATTCTGAGATTTCAACAATAATTGTTTAATGTGAATTCTTGAACACTCAAATTAGTCTTACTTCACTCCTAACTTTTACCCAAAGAACAAAGTGAAAATATTTTCGATAGAAATTTACAAAGACTCGGTATTTCTGTTATTCTAAGATGAACATCTTCCTTTTTTTTTTTTTTTTTACTATTAATCATTATTTTTATTTGAAGATAGTCAAGATGTGAAGTCAGAGAGATGGGAGCTGTAAAATTTTAATAAACAAAAATCAGAATTAATTGTAAATCATCTGGAAATAATTGGTAAATGAATTGCAGTTAACAGTATATCTTTATATCCTAGTTTCTATAAGCACAGACATAGGGATTGTTTTAGTTTCCTAGGCTGCTGCAAGGAGCTACCATGATATGGATTTGCACAAATAATGGAAATTTATTAATTTACAATTTGAAGCAGAAAATATATCCTAATCAAGGCATCATCAAGGTCATGCTTTCTTTGCAAAGGCTGGTGATCCTTGTTCCTCTGTCACATAGCAAGGCACATGGCAGCTTTTGCTGGTCTCTCCTTTCTCTTCCAGTTTTCATTGATTTCACCTTCTTGTATCCATGGCTTTCCCTCTCTGTATTCACATGATTTATTAAGGACTCCATTAACAGAATTAAGAACCATCCTGAATGAAGTAGGTCACACCTTACCTGAAGTAGGCTCACCAAAAGATCCTACTACAATGGGTTTGCACACATAGGAATGGATTGGATTTAAGAATATGTTTTGCTGGGGTGCATACCACTTCAAGCCACCACAAGAGTGCATAAAGCATTAAAAGATTTATAAGGAGAGGCTCCAAGATGGTGGAGTAGGGAATGGCAGGCTGCAATCTTCCTCCAGAAACTTTGGGAAGGTAGGCAGATTTACCTGGCAGAAGGTAAACCACAGGACCATGAATGCAATTGGAGAAGGCAGCTAAAGAGGGAAGATCCAGTTGGCTGTTGAGAAAGGGAAACCATATGAGATAAAGCACTCAAGCTGACTCTGAGAGTGAGGAAAGCCCTTCACTCCCCCTGGAGACCAGGGAAGCATCCTGGTAGCCAGTAGGCTCTTGAGGTGGGGGACTGCAGAGCAAACAGTTATGGGTCCCAGCAAACAGGCAACTCAGTGAGACAGAAGTATAGGGAGGAGGGTAGATAGGAAGGGTGGACCAGAAAAATAAAAAACAGGTGGCATCAAAGCAGCTCCAGGTAAAGAGGAGGGTAGAGCTGATCAGGCAAGTTGTCACAGTCACCTGCCCTGAGAGAAAGAACTGGGTCAGTGAGGGATTGGCTGACAGGGTCCTAACAGCTCAGGAGAATGGGAAGCAGAACATCTTCCTTTTTGATTCAGTTTATTTGTAAGACTAGAGACATGATATAACCTCAGCTGTTAACATTGTAGGGCAGAAACCTTATCTCATTCATCTTCGTGTCTTCAGTGTGTAACCCAGAACCTTACATATAATAAGAGAATGAATGACTCAGTGAATGAAAGAATGGATGAAATAATGTCACAATTATTTTGAGATTAGGAACAGAAGTCAAATTTTGTGTTGGAAAATATTAGCTCTACTAACGTAAATTAAGTAACATAATTTAAGTAATGTAAATTACTTAACATCCTTTAGTTTCTTCAGCTATAATATCAGCCTTGTAGATCAGTACTAATAATTTTTAAATCTACCAGCTAACCGTACCCCACATTATCCAGATTTTACGTTATGAGTGGCAAAATAAATATAAAGTTCTTAAAAGTTATTTGCATTCTGAACTATCACTAATCCATAAGCAGCCTGTGACATCTTTAAGTGTTTAAAAATACCCATTCTTAGTGAGAATTGTATGATGTTTTCTTAATCTACCTTACATTGATGTCATCTGCAAACTGATTATCTCGCACACAATATCTAGTATTTGATATTTATTGTCTTTTATTCTTTTGGATTGCTTTTGTTTTTTGATAGTAACTCTTGACTTTAAGCTATAAACTCCTGAAAAGTATAAATTGACCAAATGTTTTTAACTTCCAAAACTCCTAATATAATACTACATTAAATCAAGAATGATGTTTCTTCTACAGAACTTTTTTGTTTACCTTGAAACTAGGTATTGCATAGATAGTATTGGAGGTGATGAAAGGAATAGTCATAACATTCTCTAAAAGTCTAAAATTCTAAATGAATATTCCTACTGTTTTTATGATTGATTTATTTAGGACAGTAACCATTAAATTCCAGTTAGTATAGACATTATGAATTGCGGACTGTTGGAAATTTTATGACACTTCTTGCAATATTATAGTATCCTTTGGAAGGTGATCTTTAGAGTCTTTACTAATTACAAATGTCAGCAATCAATCTATAATTGAAGCTATTACATCTAAAAATAAAGAATATTTAGATTTTCTAACTTTGGGTTTTTTTTGGGGGGGGGAGTAGCTGTAAAGTTTTTTTTAGGAGGTATCGGGGATTGAACCTGGGACCTCCTACATGTCAAGCAGGCACTCAACCACTTGAGCTACATCCTCTTCCTTATAAAGATGTTTTGGTGTTGAAAATAATTAAGACTGCCTTTTCTCATGGGAACATGAGTCTTTCCCACCATATGTATATACACAGCCCACTCAATAAAAAGTCAATTATAACATTCATTAGCAACATAAAATCCTCTGTCTATAACTGAAAAAAAGAATGCATCAACTCTTTACAGTGCATTAATTTGGAATTGTTTGTCCTTACCCAAGCAACTTAACTTTATATTTTTTTGACAGGAAGAAGCACTGCATGGGTTTCGAGTGAGTGATTACTTTGAATACATGGAAATTTTGGAACAAAACTACAGACCAGTGCTGCTAAGAGACATGCGGAATATTAGGGTGCAGAGCACATAGATTGTGGAAACAGACAGTTGAATTTTATGTTGTATTTATTTTTAAAGGAAAGAAGGGGACTTGGTTGTTTTCTATCCATGTCCATAGCAATATATGCTTTGTGAATACACATATTGTAAAATCAGTACTGAGAGGGTTTTTTTTTTATTTTTATTTTTTTAAGATACTTAGATTATATAAATGTTACATATAAAATATAGGGCATTCCCACATGCCCTGCTCCCCACATCTCCCACACTTTCCCACATTAACAACATCCCTGATTAGTGTGGTATATTCATTGCAATTGATGAACATATTTTGGCGCATTGCCACTAAGCATGGATTACACTTTACATTGTAGTTTACACTCTCTCCCACACAATTTTGTAAGTTAAGACAAGATATATAATGGCCTGTGTCTGTCATTGCAGTGTCATTCAGGACAACTCCCAAGTCCCGAAAATGCCCCCGTATTACACCTGTTTTTCCCTCTCCCTGCCCTCAAAACCTCCAGTGGCCAATTCCTCCACATCAATGTTTGAATTTCTTCCATTGCTAGAATCACAATGAGTCTATAGTAGAATACCAGTAAGTCTACTTTAGTCCATAGTTCATTCCCCAATCCTGAGGATTCTGGGATGGTGATGTCCACTTCACCTCTAATTTAGAGTGGGCTTAGATCACATAGGGCCGATGGATGGGACTCTCTTGCTTGCAGTTGTAGACTCTCTGGTTCCTTGGTATGGTGATTGTTCATCATCACTCCTTGTTAGTTGTCCCAGGTGAGACCAATGAACTGGAGAGTAGGTGTTGCAACTCCGTTGAGATTCAGGGTCCAGCTGGCACATGGACAACCCAAAGATTTAAGTCTCTTGCACTTACCTACCAAGTCTAGTACTAATTATATGTTCAAATAGAAGGACAGAAGAGCCATGTGTAGGGAAACCACAGCTGAGTCTAACTCTGTCACCCTGGGGAGCATAAATTCTAAAGTAGGGCCCACTGGCAAGGCACCTAACTCCTAAGCTATCTGCCCTGACTATAGTGTCTGGATGTTAGTACTGAGAGTTTTTCATTCTAATATTTTCACCTAGGCATTAGTTCAATTTGTGATATGAAGTGAATCCATTTTGTAACTTTGTTTTCAATTGCCGGAAGGTTGTTTTAGGATCAGATCTAGCTTACTTATAATTCTTATTTATGTTAAAGATCTATTCCCAACCTATATCTCATTCTTCACCAGATGATTAAAATACTTTTCAAATGTGTTTGGAAAGACGAAGCAATATCATAAATAATTATTTGGCCAGCCTTGGAGAGTCAGGAAAGTTGCAATTATTTTCTCCATTCTTTATGTCTATACATATGAAGGAAATAGATAAAACTGCAACTGCTAATTTTATGAGTGGAGGAACAAGTGATCTTTATCATGGCACATGGGGGAAATACTATCATCCTCAGACATAACTTTTTCTAGAAGTTTGTTTTTGATAATTTATAATTTTTCATTTGAAATGTAGTTTCTGCATGGTTCATTTAAAAGAGTTGTTATTTCATACTAGTAAGCATTCTTCTGTCATTAGTTATGCATTTCCCTTAGTGATTTGATTTGTACTGAACTTGAAAACATTAAGGAGAATAACTTTATAAATTACTTTAAATTACTAACATTATGCTTTATTTTATTTCATTATGTCTCTGCACCAATAAGACTAATATAATATGTGAGGCCCTATTTTCATATATCATAACTGTCACATTTAATCTATGAAATATAGTATATATGAAATTATTAATTTCTCAGCAATTCATTTCAACAAGGTTTTAAATATTAGATATGTGATTTTGTATTCATTGCTTATAGCAAAATATAATCCAACCATTAACATTTTGAAGGTAACCCTACTTTTTTCCTTTTCAATCAAAAGTGGCCCATGCACAAGCTCTGGTTTCCTTTCATAGTGATAAAATAACTGATACTATACAGTTTTCAGGTTTTTTTATTTTTAGGCTCTTGCAATATCAACCTTCCAAAATCATGTTTTATGCTGTAAATGCCAACAATACTTTCTCAGTAATATTGTTCCTAAAGGGTATTGAAAAGTTGAGAAAAGAAACTTGAGCAAGTTAATTTGACATATTGTACATCTTAGCTCCAGCTGATATGAGTTAACTAAGAGTCCTAGATGACCCCAAACACCCATCTTTGTCTACTTTCAAGCTTAATTTTGAAAAGCTGTTCCATAGGAACTATAATAAATGTTTATGGTTCCATTTCTTCCCATTCTGTTCTTGAGTTATTGTGATTGGTCCCAAGAAACTTGTAGCACTTTACTTCATTTTAAAAGCTCCTAAACAGTTACTGGAATTACAAAATGGAGAGGAAGGAACTATAAATTAATTTTAGAATATTCATTTCTGATTTTGATTAGAAACTGAGGTAAGATACAAATTATAAGAATTATATTTTAGAAAAGTAACATCAGTTGGCACCAGAAGGCTTTCATTTTCATTTGTGAAATAAGAAATACCTTATGAGCAATGATCTAGCAATAAGTTTGATGGAAGAGAAGGTATAGTAGTCTTTGTAGCTGCCATTATGAATTATTTTTGTACATCTTTTTAATTTTAAGAATCCACTTTTGAAAAGAAATCAGTGCAACCCTATCTTGCCTTAGTTTTATTATTTATTTTTTTATTAGAGAAGTTATAGGTTTACAGAAAAATCATGTGTAATAACAGAATAATTTTGTTTTTAATTATTTAAAATATAAGCCTTTAAGACAAACTTTATTTCTAATTTATGAAGGGATACCAGTATACTTTGCAGGATTTAATTATAAGAAAGTACATTTTGTGATATACTGTAAGCAAATGTATGAAAGTTCTGAGTACTCATATATAAAACTTATATCTCTGTATTCAAAATTTCATCTTTGTAGTTTTGCTTCCTCATGATATGTACTCATCTAAAGGATCTGTAAAGGTAAAGTAAATCTCAGAAATTCATCAACACTTTCTAACAGAGCTCTACTTAAATTTATGATTATTAAATTATGGTATGCTCCAGTTTGGTTTTCCAATTCCCAAATGTTAATAAAATTTCTTTGGTCATTCATTCAACAAACATGTTTTGAGGTTACATGTATTATGAAGTATTTTTAATATTTGAGATAGAGGGTTAAATTCGATATAGCATCACCAGTTAAAGAAGACACAATAATCAGTGGGAGATGAATAATTTTAAGGCTGGAAATATAGTGATGGAGATGACAAATGAAAATTGGCCTTTGAATTTGGTGACCTTGATAAGATTAGTTTTAATGGAGTAGTGAGGGCAGAAGTTTGGAGTGGGTTTAAATAATAATGACAGGAGAGATTTTGGAAACTGCTTTTTCTAGTAGTAATGGTATAAAGAGAAAGAATGAGGGTGGTAGCTAGTGGAGGCATAGGCTAAAAAGAAGATGTTTGGTTTTTTTAAGGTGGGAAGTGGAAGCATGTTTATGAATGGAGAAACATGATGCAGCAGAGAGGGAATAATTGATGACAGAAAAAAGAAAATTTCTGGATTAAATATCATGAGTAGATGATAAGGAATGGGATCTAGTGTATAAGTGGTAGAATTCGCCTTTCCTAAGAGCATGGTCACAAGCACAGAGACATCATCCATTATAGCAGAAGAGGAGACAATGTATATGGACACAGATTGTATTAATCTGCCGAAGGGGTGCTAATGCAAAGTACCAGAAATTGGTTGGCTTTTATAAAGGGTATTTATATGAGGTAAAATGCTTTCACTTACAAGGCCCTAAAGAGTCCAGCTCAAGGTTGCTTTCTCACCAAAGTCAGTTGCCATGTGTTGAAGAAAGGTGGGTGCTGATCTCGGCCTGGTCTCTCTTTCCTGGGCTTCCTTTTTTTCTTGAGGCTCCGTGGGCCCAGCTCCTTCCCAATCTCAGCTGTACATTGGTAAAGGGCTTGTCTCTCAGGGCTTCCTATATCAGTCTCTGGCATAGGGCTTGTTTCTTTCCAGGCCTTCTCAGCTGCTCTGCGGTCTTCAGCTGCAAACTATCAGGCAAATGGCTCGTCTCTCCCTGGGGCCGCAGGATCAAAAATAACAAAGTTCTCTCCCTTCCATGTGTCTTCTTGAGTGAGTTTCCTTTTATATAAGCCCACCAAGAGAGTGAGGATTCAACCTGAGTCACACCTTACTGACATGGTCAAATCAAAGTCCTAATCTTAATAGGTAATTTAATCAAGGGCCCCTCAATTGAATCCAATATAATTAGAGTATCACACCCAGAATAGATTAGTTTAAAAATATAATCTCTTTTTTGGGATTCATAAATAATCACAAACTGCCACAAGATGCAGGGTGAGCACTTGTGCAAGTTATTTTCTCAGTAAAATAGGAAACAGTCATCAGTTAAGAGTTAGGATGGTGATAGCTTTGGTAGTTTTCAAGAGAAATAAGAGTATAGTATCTGAAGTAGTTGAAAATAGTTGTGTGAGAAAGTAAGAGCATAAATGAACTAGGAAAATATAGTATAGTTGTGATTTCCGGTTAGCAAAGTTGTATGTGTTTCTCCAGCCATCTTTCACTGTGCAGGGGCATGCAAGGAGTAGGGGGTAATTGGGTTTGGCCAAGAAAATATGACTCAGCAAGTAAGGCATAAGGAAGTTGATGGTATAAGCAAGCGAATTATTATAATGTTGTGACCATATTATTTAATCTAGCTCAGAAGGGAAGTGGAGATATAAGGGATATAAGATACAGGGAGAAGTTGGTAGAATCATGATTTCTTCTGTGTTGAAGAATTGTTTGATATGGAGTGCTCAAGAGAAGAGATAAAAAGATTCAACCTGACAGTTGTTGAGTAATATGCTTAAAATTGAAATTTTGGAAGAGAATGACCATGAGAGTAAATGGCTGAGGGAGAGTGGAGGCTGAGATCATTGGAGGAAAGTGAGCTGAGGTTGCACAGTATTAGAAGCACCATCCTTTGGATATTGAAATAACCAAAAAGCTTGACAAGGAATTGTTTTGGATAGCTCGAAAATGAGTCAACATCTAAAATCTTTAAGGATTATGCTAGAAAGAAGAGATGACAAGAGGAAGGTCTGAACTGCAATAATAAATGGAAATTAAAGACAATGGTGAATGATCATTGTCATTTTAACATAAAATCTCATTTGTAGGGGTGAGATGGTTAGGCTAATGTGTCAACTCAGCCAGGTAATGGTGCCCAGTTGTTTGGTCAAGTATGCACTGGGCTAATTGTAATACAAGGGCATTTCATGGACTTTAATCATCAGTGAGTTGGTTGCATAGATGACTGGTTACATATACCATCAGCAATGAGTGATGTCTCATCCAATTAGTTGAAGGTCTGGAAAGGAGAAATGATTTCAGCATTCAGAGAGAAAATTCCCATCTCTACTTCAGATAGCTGGTGTTTTCTGGGGAACTCAATGAGGGCCTTCATCAGAGTCCCTGGCTTGCAGCCTGCCCTATGGAATTTGCATTTGTGCATCCCAATGGTTGCATGAGACAGTTTTGTAAAATCTCATACTATTTACTGTTGGTTCTGTTTCCCCAGAGAACCCTGACTAATACAAGGGGTTAAAAATTAAAACTAATATAATGGATAACAGTAGTAAATTTGAGGGGGAGGTGATGTTAGGTAAAATGTTCTAGGGGAGCAGGTGTAGGTCAGTGATTTGAGCACCTGCTGCCCATGTATGAGGTCCTGGGTTCAATCCCTGGTACCTCCTTAAAAAAAAAGTTCTGAAGTCCATGCATCACTCAACAGGAATGTTCTGATATTTATTATCTTAAGACAATATTAATTAAATATATATAATAAAATGTCAGGGGTAGCTCTAATGTTAAGTGTGTAAAAATTCAAATCAGTACAAGGGGAAAAGTAGGAAAAAAAGTTAAAATACAAAAATGATTTTAAAATGACCAAAAGAGAGAAAAACAAGCATAGAGAAAGCTGGACAAAAAGAAAGGATATATTTATATAAAATAAGTCCAAATATATAATTAATCACTCTATTGTAATAAACAAACCCACCAGTAAAAGACTTAGACGTTCAGATAGTACTTAAAAATATATCCAACTATATCTTGTAACTGGAGACAAATATAAAGACGTAGAACAAAAGTGAAAGGACTGAAAAAGATACATAAGGAAGACAAATGAAAGATATTCTGGCCAGTTATATCTACTAATACTAGACAAAATAGACTTTATGGCAGTAAGTCTTATTGAGGATAAATAAGGTCATTGCACAATGATAAAACAAGCAAAGCACCAGGAATATGTAACAATTCTAAACTTTTTTTGCATGCAACAAAATAAAAAACATGAGATGATCCATATATATATGGTCAATTGATTTTTGACAAAATTGATGAAGTAATTCAGTGGAAAAATAGCTTGTTCAACAATTGCTGCTGATATTATGGTGCAGCCATATGTTTTCTAAAGAAAAAACTTGACCCTTACCTCACATCATATAAAAAAATTAACTCAAACTAAGTATTAATCTATTAAGAAAGAAAACCATAACTCTTATTTAATGTTAGAAAGAAAATCATATCTTTTGAAGGGAAACATAGAAGAAAATATTTGAGACCTTGGGTTAGGGAAACATTTCTTATGACAAAAAAAAAACTTACAAATCATAAAAGAAAAAAATTGACAAATTAGACTTCTTCAAATTTAAAAGAAAAGCTCTTTAAAACACTCTCAAGCAAATGAAAGGGAAGCCACAGACTAGGAGAATAGATTTCCAAAACATACCTGATAAAACTTTTTATCCAGAATATGTAAAAATTTTAATCACTCAAAACTAAGAGGACAAACAATCTTATAATAAAATAGCCAAAAGATTTGAACAGTATTTCAACAAAGAAGATATAGAGAGGACAAATAAGCAACAAATAGATGCTCATCATCAGTTTTTTATTAGGTAAATGCACATGAAAACCACAAGGAGATAACCATTCCACACTAAAATGTCTGAAACTAAAACACAAAACACTGGTTCCAAGTGTTGACAAAGAAGTAAAACAACTGGAACTCTCATATTTCTTGTAATGAAAAGTGCAACAGCCATTTTGGATGTTTGGGTTTTTTAAAAAGATACAAATAAAAGTATATATCCATGCAAAGACTTATACATCAATGGTAAATGCCACTGTATTCATAATAGCCCCAAACTGGAAACAATCTAATTTCTTTCAACTAGTAAATAGATTAATAAATTGTGGGTCAGTCATAAAATGGAATACAACTCAGCTTTAAAAAGGAACAAGCTACTTAAGTATGCAAAAACATGACTGAATCTAAAAAGCATTATGCTAAGTGAAATATCAGCTACAAAGAGTATAGACTGTTTGATTCCATTTATATGAAATCCTAGAAAAGGCAAATCTATAGGGACAGAAGGCATATTAGTGTTTTGAAGGACCCAACGGGGAGCAGGAGGCTGGGGAGAGAGGAGAAGGGATTGACTGCATAGAGGCAGAAGGGAACTTCTGCATCAAGATTGTGGTAATGGTCATACCATGTGTATTTTTCAAAACACTTTTAAATTTATGCTTAAAATGGGTGAATTTTATGGTATGTAGATTACATACATAGGATAAATTACAAAGGATAACTATTACAAGGAGAAATTGACAAATCCTTTATAATAGATTTTCAAAATTAGCAATTTTGTTAGCTATAGATTTCTTGTAGATGCCTTAATCTGTGTTCACAATGTTGTGTTAAGATCACCACCATCCGTTACCAGCCTCCATTGTTTTTAGTCAGGTTTGTGAACACAGGCTAGAGAAACTGTATAGCCCCTCAGCTGGTGCCACTAAAGATTCAAAGTTCTCAGCCTTAATCAGGCTGTCAGAAGAACCTATCAGTTCTTTAGTATCCAGCTGCTCTCTCCCTTTCTCCATCATAGCCATTTCAATTTTCTCTACCAGATTCCCTTACCCAACCATCATTTTCCTCAGTCTCAGCAAAGACCTCACTTCTCACTCTTCTGAGAAACGAGCAGCTATAATTCAGTAATTTCCATAAATCCCACCACTTGTATTTCCTTTACACTTTTCTAGAATGATGGAAAAGCAGCTCCCCATTAGTCTGATGTCAGTCTTTCCACCCATGTTCAGGATTTCACTGATTGATTTCCTACTAAAATAATTCACAATCTTCATGCCATCTCAATTTGGGAAAAAATGAGTAATCGACATACAAGTCAGTTGGAGGAACAAAGTATCAGCTTCATTACTGGTAAAACTAGATTGGAGATACATCTTGGTCTGTGTGCAATTGTCAACATTTGATGAATGATGTGATTTACGGAAATATGCCAGAAGTCATAGGCCAAGAAAGTGTTCCTTTACTATAAATACTACACATGTAACTACTATACAGAGACACAGCAGCACTCTCAGTAGGAGAGAGAAGCATCCCTTGTATTTCAAGTCCCCATGCAGACACCCAAATACCAAAAATACCACTTGGTTGGTGTGGGAAAACAATTGAGTCCTCTGCATTTTTATATGGGTGTATATACCTTGCTGCCACCTCCCAACTCTTTGGTATACTCTGGATACAGGCCTCCCTGTTCAATAAGTACAGGTTACTATTATTAACTCCAGCACATTCCTAAGTTGTAACTGTAAAATTAAGTTGAAATTAAAGGTTAATCTCAAGCGTTTCATACCCTTTCATGCGGTGTTTCATTCCTGTGTTGGTCTTTTCCTGCAACCTGCAACTACAATTGGACTTTCTGATATGCACACCTGAATTAGACCAATTATCTTTCCAGCTGACGAATAAAAGAGTTATGAAACTGTAAGCCTCCCACTGCAATGAAGAAGCCTGTCCCTGTAGGATATTCATTGGAAGGAGCAGAGGAAATGAATGTTTTGTGAATAAACTGTTCAAAAAATAAAAAGAGGGAGAGATTTCTCGCTTACTTCCTCCAGACACACTGATCAGAGAAGTCATTCATTAGTTCAAGGGGAGAAATGCAGGAAAGGCTTGAAAGGAAGAGAAAACTACCTTCCTAATAATTCCAGGGCGTGGAAGTGTTACTTATAATCACTTTTATGGAAGCACAAGGAAAAGAAGCAGGGCTCCTCAACATACTTCTTCCATCAGTTAGTCTTTTCCTCCCTTAAGATTCTACTGTTTTATCTTTCTAAACTTTAAGTATCAGCATTTAAACCTGCACAAGTTTGTCTCATCTTTAAAAACAACCCTTCAATATTAAAGTTCACTCTGGGACCTCCTCATAGCAAAGTTAAAAAAAAAAAAGATCTCTACTTCATTTCCCATTCATCCTTTTCAACCTTATCTTCTTAGCAGTTTACTGAAATTGGTCTTCCATAGCACCAGAGATCCAGAGATGCTTTTATTGCTAAACCCAATAAACAGCTTTTAGTTCTTATAGTTACCTTTCATCAACATTTTAATCATTGACAGTTTCCTCAAAATATTTTATCCCCTTTCATATCTATGACATAAAATTCCTCCACCACCCCTTTTTTCTGGACCTACTCTCTTCTTTCTAGGTTCCTTTTCCTCTATTCATGCTTTATTTGTTTGTGTTTTTCCCTGGAGTTTTAAACTAGGCCATTTTCTTTCACTTTTCCAGTCTTCTTGGGTTTTCTCACTCACTCACCAGGTTTCAATCAACATTGCTATCCTAATGCCTCCCTAAAATGGGTGAAGCAGAAAAATTGCTTTCCCCTTCTTTCTGGAGGACTGGATATAAGCATGACTAGAAGAAAAAGAGGAGGGAGAGGTTTATTAGAAAACGGGTAGAAGTAAGTGCATGCTGTCCTTCCATTCCTTTAAATGATTCCATAGGAAATATTTGAAGCAAGGATCCTGTGAAGGGGGAGGAGGTGACAGAGTGGTGGGGTGGGGACAAGATATTTTCCTGTGGTATCTGAGCTGAGCATGATTTTGAATATGAGAGATGAATTTCTACTTCTTTTTGAAAACGGGAGTCTGGCTGAGCACTTATGCCCGTAAAGTACCCCATGAAAGAAGAGTATAAGAGTGCCATAGCATAACACATCTAAATGGGAGATAGTGATATTGTCCCATTTCACTCTCTTCCTGGATCTCTCTGGCTCTGAAGACCAGGATACCTCAAAAGCATTCACAGGACCTGACTTCCTGTGATCTTGATGAAGTACCACACAGATTGTGAGGGACCCTAGTGGTACTTGAATAAACAATGAGATTTGAACCCAAATAAGAGTTCAGTAAGATGAGGCTCAGAATATATTGTGAGCCCAAGAACTGGGCTGAAGCTGAATGGTGCTTAAGAAACCATTTATGTGGCTATGATCTCCATTGCCAGAATCTAGGATGGGACCTAGTGAACCTTCAAGAAGTACTATATCTACCCAAGTAGCAATCTTCTCTCCACGTGTTTGGCCAATCATACGTAGACTCCCTGTCAAACCACCTTCAAAATCCTTGCAACCTAATAAAAGCCCTGCACTTGGAATGCAAATGCAGTTTTAAGACAAGTTCTCTAACCCTGTATTCCAATCACACAGCTATCCCTATGCATCTACGAATAGGGGTTCAGGAGCCATGTGGCTACTGTTTTAAGGCTTCAATATAATCCCATTTCTTTCAGTATAAAACCCAAAGTACTCATTCTAGAACATATTATCTTTCTTAATATGATCCTAGCTTTCCTTTGATTGCCACAATTCCCCCCTTTTCTCAGCAAACTCTGACATGGAGCCTTAATGAGCTGCTTCTTACCCTTTCACCTACCTCTCCTCCATCCACTTTTCTAGTTAATTCCTAACCTTTCAAGATTTGTATTATGATTAATCATTGAATCCTAACTTCCTAACAGTGTCTGGCACATAGTAGGTATTCTAAAAATACACAGGATTGAAGGTTACAGAGCTAATCAATAGAATCAAAATAGAAACCCATCATCCTGACTCCCAGCATAACACTCTTTAATAACTTATGCACCCATTATTCAATCCACAAATATTTATTGAGCCTATCCTGTGATACTCACTTGGGTTGACAATGAATAAAAGGGATTAAAAAAGAAAGCAAAACCCCTCCTTATGGTACTTCCATGCTTGCAAGAGGAGAAAGATGATAATTGAAAAACAATATATTAATGTATAGTAAGTTAGAAGATGCTAAATGCTAATAAAAAAAATGTAGGCAGACTAAGGGGAGTCATGTTATCTAGATGGTAAGTTTAGGCGCCATTGAGAATGTGCCCTTTGGAAAGAGGCAAAGATGGAGAAGTATTCTAGACAAGGAATGGCCATTTCAAATGCACTAAGGTGAAAAATAACTAGTAGGTTTGAGGAAGAGCAAAAACGCCAGTGTGGCAGGAGTGAAGTAAGTGAAGAGGAGAGAAGAGGTGCCCCAGATGGTGTATATCCTTGGATATACTGTGGCAGGGTGTTGGCTTTTTCTTTGAGTGACATGGGAAGCCATTGAAGGATTTTGAGTAAAGAAATCAGATGGTCTGACTTGTATGTCCAAAAGATGAATCTGGATGCTTAATTGAGAATGTCAAGAAAAAGTGTCAAGGGAAAGAGACTCTTTAGAATGTTCTATAGCAAACCAAGTGAGAGACCAGTATGGCTTGGAAAAGGATGGAAGCAGTAAAGGTGATAAAAAGGAGTCTTACTCAGGATATATATTGAATATAGAGTCAATATTCTAATGGGTTGGATGTGGTATGTAAGAAAAAAGATTGTCATCAGTGTTGACTCCAAGGTTTTGGCTTATATATTTAAAGGATTGAATTGCCATCAACTGAGATAGTAGAGATGTTGGATGCAGGAGAAAGACAAGGGGCTTAGTTGGAGCCATGTTAACTTTAGCTGTTTATCAGTCTTCCAAGGGGATAAATGAGTTCAGAAGAGACATTCAGGCTAGAGATATAAAACAGGAAATTGTCACTATATAAATGTTAGTTAAAGCCATGAGACCAAATGAGAATAAGAGAATAAGAGCAAGTGCCAACCTCTGGGGTACTGTAAATTTAAGGGATCAGGGAGAAGAGGAGGAACAAGCAAAGAAGACCGAAAAAGAATGGACCAGTAAGAGAGAAATAAGTGGATCACAGAGGGTGTTATCTCCTGGTGGTCAAGTGAAAAAACCTACCAAGGAGAAGAAAGTGTGTTGATGAGAGTTTTTAAAAAATTGGGAGACTGGACTGGGAATTAACCACTGGATTTATTAATGTGGAGGCCATTGGTGACACCAAAACTAGGAAGAGAGAGGTTGGAGGTAGCAAATACAAACAATTCTATTTGTGGAGTTTTGCTGCAAAAAGGAACAAATAAATGAGACAGCAGCTGGCTGGGGAAGTAGGGTCAAGATAAGGCTTTTTTTAAATATGAGAGAAAGAACATATACATAGGCTGATGAGAATGATTTAGTACAGAGGGAAAATATTGATTTAGAATTGCTGGAAGGATGTCTGAATAAAATACAAAAATGGGATGTAATGTAAAAGTGGTAGAAAAAGCAAGAATAGTTCAATTATGTTTATAAGTAGGTCAACCAATTCATCATCCAAACCAGCATTATTTTGAGACTGAAAAGAGGAGACAATAAAAAGAGCATCATATAACTTTTCTTTTGAAATATTTATTGACCAACAAGGTGTATCCAAAAACTATTTTCAGAAATAATTTTTTTCTAATGAATAAAAGCAGCCTACAATAGCAATTATTAACACAAGTGAAAAGCATCTTTATATATAATGTCTAAATATTAATAATTAACAGAGTCAGAGTAACTATTTTTGAGACATATACATGTACTTTAAGTGTCTTAGCTGTTTCTCTGTCCATAGTGTTAACTGGTATTTTCCTGAAGAAAATTTTTTTCCAGTATGGTCTTTTTATAAATTGATATATACGTCACATAGCATAAAATTTGACCCTTAAAAGTGTACAATTTTGTGATTTTTAGTATTCAGAAGGTTATGCAACCATCATCACTACCTAATTCCAGAACATTTCCAACACCCCAAAAAGAATCCCTATACTCGTTACCAGTCACTCCCCATTACCTCAGTCATTCAGCCCTGGCAACAACTAATTTACTTTCTGTCTTTATAGATTTGCCTTGTCTGGGAATTCAATATAAATGAAATCGTACAATATGTGACCTTTGTGTCTGACTTTTTCTTGGCATAATGTTTTCAGGGCTCAGCCATATATTAGCATGTATCAATACTTCATTCCTTATTATGACTGACTAATATTCCATTTTATGGATAGACTTCATTTATTTATCCATTCATCATTTGATGGGCATTTGGGTTATTTACTTTTGAGTTATTATAAATAATGCTGCTGTGAACATTCATTAACAAGTTTTTGTATGAACATGTGTTTTCAGTTCTCTTGGGTATATACCTACTAGTGGAATTGTTGGGTCATAAGGTAACTTATTATTTACATTTAACTTTCTGAGGCACTTCCAAACTGTTTTCCACAGCAGTTTCACCATTTTACATCCTTACCGGCAATATATGAGAAATTCAGTTTGTCCGCATCTTTGCTAACACTAGTTATTTTCTATTTTTTTCATTTCTATTTTTTATTATAGCTGTTCTAGTGAGTGTGAGATAGTATCTCATTGTGCTTTTTATTTGCATTTCCCTAATGACTAATGATGTTGAGCATCTTTTCAAGTGCTTGTTGGACATTTGTATATCTTCTTGGGAGAAATGTATGTTCAAATCCTTTGCCCATTTTTAAATTGCATTATTTGTCTTTTTAGTGTTGAATTGTAAAAAAAATATTAGTATATTCTGGATATTAGATGCTTATCAGATGTATGCTGTGGAAACATTTCCTCCTATCATGTGGACTGCCTTTTCACTTTCTTGAGAGTGTACTTTATAACTCAGGTTTAATTTTGATGAAGTCCAAATTGTCTATTTTTTCTTCAGTTGCTTGTGCTTTCAGTGTCATATCTAAAAGGTCATAAAGATTTACATATATATAAAACTTTCTTCTAAGCTTTTTATAGTTTTAGACCTTATATTTGAGTCTTTGATCTGTTTTGGGTTCATTTTTCTATTTGGTGTAAGAGTCCAAATTCAGTCTTTGGCATATGTTTATCCAGTTGTCTTGGCATCATTTTTTGGCACCCTTGTTGAAAACCAATTGGTTTATTTTTGACTCTCAAATTTATTCATTTGATCTATATATCTATACTTATGCCAATACACTGTCTTGTTTACTGAAGCTTTGCAGTAAGTTTTCAAATCAGGAATCCTGATTCCTCCTAATTTATCTTTTTTCAAGATTGTTTTGGTTATTCTGCTCCCCTTGGATTTCCATATAAATTTTCAGGATCCACTTGTTAAAATCTTCAAAACAAGGACATTGAAATTTTGATAAAGATTGCATTGATGGGAAGCGGCTATGGCTCAATTGGTTGGGCTCCCGCTTACCATATGGGAAGCCCCAGGTTTCATCCCTGGGGCCTCCTGATGAAGCAACTCATGCCTGGCATGGTGAGCTCAGGGCCCATGTGGCATGGTGAGCTGGTGCAGCAAGATGACACAACAGAGGGAGACAGGCAGACACAGAAAGGCACACAGCAGATGGACACAGCAAGCACAAACAGCAAGGGGGGGATAAATAAATAAATAAAATTATACACCATGATCAAGTGGGTTTTTAAAAACAAGATTGCATTGAATCTGTAGATAATTTGGGAATTATTACCATCATAACAATACTAAGTATTCTATCCATGAACATGGAAATTTTTCCATTTATTTAGGTCTTATTTAATTTCTTTCAAGAACATTCTGCAATTTTTAGTGTACAATCCTTGCACTTTAAATTTATTCCTTTTGATGCAATTGTAAATGGAATTGTTTCTCAATTTCATTTTTGGATTTTTGCCTGCTACTATATCAAACATAATTGATTTTTGTATATGGATCTTATATCTGCAAATTTACTGAATTTGTTTATTAGTTCTAATAGTTATTAGAGGACTTCTTAGCATTTTCTATATACCATATAATGCCATCTGCAAATAGAGATATTTTCACTTCATCTTTTCCAATCTGAATGCCCTTTATTTCTTTTTTTCTTGCCTAATTGCTCTGGATAGAACCTCCAGTACAATGTTGAATAGAAGTGGCTACAGCAGACGTCCCTGTCTTTTTCTTTATCTTATGGAAACAGCATCCAGTCTTTCATCATTGAGTATGATGTTAGTTGTGGGTTTTGCATAGATGCCCTTTATCTAGCTGAGGAATTTCCCTTCTATTCCTAGTTTGCATAGTGTTTTTATCAAGAAAGGTGTTGAATTTTGTCAAGTGCTTTTTCTGCATCTATTGAGATGATCATATGATTTTTCTTTATCTTATTCTATTGATATGCTGTATAACATTAAATGAGTTTCATATGGTAAAATAATCTTGCTTTCCTGGGATCAGTCCCACTTGGTCATGGTGTATAACCCTTTTTTATATCCTGCTGGATTTGATTTTCTAGAATTTTGTTAAGGATCTTTACATCTATATTTATAAGATATATTGGCCTATAATTTTCATGTGCTATCTTTATCTGATTTTGATATCAGGGTAATATTGACCTTATATAATGAGTCGGGAGGTGTTCTCTCTTCTGCTAAATTTTGGAAGACTGTGAAAATTTGATATTAATTCTTCTTTCAATGCTTGGTAGAATTCACCATTGAAGCCATCTGGGTATGGACTTTTCTTTGTGCATATTTAAAAATGACTATTTTAAGCTCTTTACTTGTTATAAGTCTATTCAGATTTTCTATTTCTTCTTGAGTCAAATTTGGTAGGTTGTGTTTTTGTAGGAATTTGCCCATTTCATCTAAATTACCTATATGTTGTTTGCACTTTTTCCTTATAATCATTTTTATATTTCTAAGATTGATAGTAATGCTATCTCATTAATTCCGAATTTTAGTAATTTCAGTCTTCTCTATATTTTTCTGGATCTAACTAGCTAAAATTTGTCAATTTTGTTGATCTTTTAAAATATTTTATCTATTTTTTTTCTGTTCTCTATTTCATTAATTTCTGCTCTAATCCTTATTATTTACTTCCTTCTGATTGATTTGGGTTTAGTTTGCTTTTCTTCTTCCAGTGTCTTAAGGTGGAGGATTAGGTTATTGAATTTAAATCTTTATTCTTTTTTAATGTAGTCATTTACAGCTACAAATTTCCCTTGAGCACTACTTTTTTTGTATCCCATAAGTTTTCATATGTTGTGTCTTCATTTTTATTCATCCCAAAGTATTTTCTGATTTCCCTTTTGATTTGGTCTTGATCAATTGGTTGTTTAAGAATATATTGTTTAATTTCCATATATTGATGAATTTCCCAAAATTTTCCCTGTTGTTGATTTCTAATTTAATTCTGTTGTAATCAGAGAACATACTTTGCATTATTTCTATCCTTTTAAACTTATTGAGGTTTATATTATTTATTGAGATTTATATTTTTGCCTAGCATATGGTCTACCCTGAAGAAAGTTCCATATGCATTTGAGAAGAATGTGTATTCTGCTATTGTTGCATGGAATGTTCTTTAGATGTATGTTATTTCTATTTGGTTTATATTGTTTTTCAAATTTCCTCGTGGGGTATTGAAGTTTCTATTATTGTTGAATTGTCTATTTCTCATTTCAATTGTTGTTTCATGAATTTTGGTACTCTATTGTTTTAGTTGCCTATGTGTTTATAATTGTTTTATCTTCCTGTTACATTTACTCTTTTATAATTTATAAAATGCCCTTCTTAATCTCAAGTAACATTTTTAAAGCCAATTTTGGCTGATATTAGTATAGCTACTTCAGCTTTCTTATGGCTATTGTTTGCATGATATATTTTTTCTATTGTTTTACTTTCAACCTCGATGTATATTTGAATTCAAAGTGTATCTCCTGTAGGTAACATCTGGTTTGGATTTGTAATCCAGTCTTACAATATATTATTTTGATTGGATTGCTTTTTCATTCATTATTGATATAGTTGTATTTTTTTCTGCCACTTTATTTTTTGACTTCTATATTTCTTGCTCTTGTTCCTCTATTCCTCTTTTACTGATTCTTTTATATTAAATGAATATTTTGCAGTATAACATTTTTATTCCTTTAGTTTTCCTATTATTCTTATACGTAATACATCTATATATGTTACAAACTCAGTATATTATCATAAATTTTCCTTTATAAACTTATATGTCTATTTAAAAAGTCTTACAAAAGAAATGAGAATGTGTGTGTGTGTGTATATATATATATATATCCTTTGTTATAGTAACCTTCTTATTTATCATTTTTGCTTCTCTTCACTTGTTCCTATGGATCCAAATTACCATCTGGTGTCATTTCCTTATTCCAATACAACTTTTGTCCTATCCACCTCTTCTATGCAGTTATTTTCAAATATGTTGCATTTATATATGGTACAGGACAATAGCCATCTTTTTACTTAACAGTTTCTTTATAAATCAGTTAAGTAAAAAGATGATGTATACATTTATAATTATATAATTACTTGCATTTTATGATATATAGTAAACCTGTATGATTGCTCTTAAAGATGCTTTTTTTTTTTTAGCATGGATTCTAATTACCATCTGGGATCACTTGCTTTCTGCCTGAAGAACTTCCTTTTGTAATATTTAAATTTTTTTCTAAGGTGAGCTGACTACCAACAAATTCTCTTAGTTTTGTTTATCAATTTTGTTTATCCATTTTTATTTTGCCTTCATTTTTGGAAGATAGTTTTGCAGGGTATAAGATTCTTGGTTGACAATATTTTTCTTTCAATACTTTGAAAACATCATCCCACTGCCTTCTGGCCACCACTGTTTCTGATGAGAAGTCAGCTGATAATATTATTGGAGTTTTCTTGTTCATGATGAATTGCATTCTTTTGCTGGTTTCAGGATACTGTATTTAGCTTTCAGCATGTTTACTATGATATGACTGGGTGTGGATTTATTTCTGTTTATCATATGAGGAGTCCATTGATTTTCCTGGATGTTTGGATTATTGTTTTCATGAAATTAGAAAAGAAACCATTAGGAAGACAAACAGTCACAAGTCCTAAAGATGTAGTTCTGAAGGCAGAAGACTTGGACATCTGATATGTCAAAGTCTCTTCTAGTGTATGTATGCTGACTATTTCTGAATTCATTCTTGATAAACCATAGCCTACATATCCTAGCCCACTGTCTGTTTTTGTCAATAAAGTGTAATTGGAATGTAATGACCATTTGTTTATGTATTTTCTGTGATTGCTCTCCTGCCTCAATGGCAGCATTGACTAGTTTTGATAGAGACTTCATGGTTTGCAAAACCTAAAATATTTACTATTTGCCCCTTTATAGGAAAAGTTTGCCAACTTCTGGTTTAGAATAGAAATTACATAGATAAATACAAATCCACTTTAGATGGGATAACCATTTCAGATATGCAAGAGATTCTAGAGGACATCTAATCCAAAACCTTCATTTAACTAAAGAGGAAACTATGACCCAGAGAAGTGATGAAGATATCCCAAGATTATATTTAAGGGAAATATCATGCAGTGAGTAAAATGAGAGTTTGGGAGAAGATTGCTTAAATTTGGATTCCAGATCAGCCATTATCAACTTTTGTCACTCCTCTGTGCCTCAGTTTACTTGTTGGTATAATGAGCATAACAGTAGTACCTACCTCATAGAGTTATGATGCAATGCATGTAAAGTATGAATAACAGCTCCTAGTAAGTACATAATAAATTATAGCTATTATAATTATTTGCTCTTGTGTGGCTAGTTGGTGGTAGTATAGCCTGGAACCTAGCTTTTCTGACTTCAAGTTCAGTCATCTTTCAATTGTATTATTTATTCATTCATTTAGTTATTCAATATACATATCAGTTTCCTATTGTGGACCAGGCATCCTATTAGGTATGCTCTTAATCTTATTTCTTTGTAAGACTTTTCTGGGAGTAACAGATTGTACTTTCCTATTTATTATTTTCCTAATTGGTTATAAAATGGCAAAAAGAAATAAAAGTCCTGTACAATCCATGGTTGGACTTCTTTTATTAGTTTATCCAATTTGCCCATATTTCCTTCCTTTTTGAAAGGTTAATTTTTTATACTCTAGATTTAGTGATGTAGACTAGATCAATACATAATGGATTAGCAATGTATTTTTGAATTCCTTTATATTCACTGGTGATAAATGAAATGAATGTTTCCTTTTATGTGACATAAAATTTTAATAACATATTCTTTGTAGCAGAATTGACTTACCTGTGTTAATTTTTTTTACCTTTACTTTTTTGCTGTAGAACATAGAGGGAAAGAGTTATTACTTAAGTAGGTGCCAATGTATTTACTTAACTAATGAGTTTAAACAGGGTCAGGAGAGTTAGCCTCACATAAACGCTGAATTTTTAGCACTGGCAATATTTTTGCTTTTAAAATCAGTTAACTCCTTTGGCACATTTCCCAATCCATATTGTACTATTGGCAATTGGCCATGATGAAATGCTAAGCACCATGGAAATAATTGGATTGTCATGTTTGCTAATAGAGTGCATTTGAGATACATTGGGGGAGACAGTTATTAAAATGTTGGCTGTTAGTTTGATCATCTAATCCAGGATTTAAGCATTTATCTACTATAATCAGAATATGTCAGCTATTTTTTATTGAATACACATTAATATTTAGCCTTTTCCTCAGGTGCCAAAGTTCATTGTTTTTAAAGCAACTCTAAAATATAATCCTTTCTATTACTATAGCAAATGTCATTAACTACAGTTTAGTTGGAACCATTCAGATAATAGAATCTAAAATATTGTTTTAGGCAAATTATCTCTATATTATCTATGTAACTGCCTAAACTTTTCTCTTTAATTTTCCTCAGAGTAAATTTTTCAGATTAACATTTTGCTTTCTATCATGAAATCATTTTGACCAGAAAAAATTCTCCATCTGAGTGGATGCTGGATAGAGCAGAAACTGGCTAATACCCACTAATCTGTTTTCTCTTCCTGAGCTAAAAATATTGCAGGACATTTAAGCAGTCTTATCCAAAGTAAAGTGGGCAGGCGCTGCTTCTCTACAACATCTCTTTTCTCTTTCCTTAGTGTCCCTGAGGCCAGGATCCTTGAATGATTTTGAAGAGCAAATTCTCCCTCCCAACCCACTTTGGACTGTAACTTAAAGGAGAAATAAATGTTATGTTAAGTGACTAAAATGGCATGGTTCTTTATATCTAGCATCACAAACCCTGTCTGCCTTGGGTTTCTCCATTTCTGCCCCTCTCCCAGTACTTTCTTAATTTCATAGTGCTTTATTATTTTTTATTGTAGGAGTCAAAATGTACATGGGTGTTGGCAAGGCTATCTTGCTCAAATGGAATTACGAAAGTTGCATCATACCCTTTGTATTAGTCAGCCAAAGGGGTGCTGATGCAAAATACCAGAAATTGGTTGGTTTTTATAAAGGATACTTATTTGGGGTAGAAGCTTGCAGTTACCAGGCCATAAAGCATAAGTTTCTTCCTTCACCAAAGTCTGTTGCCACGTGTTGGAGCAAGGCAGCTGCCGACATTTGCCAGGGTTCAGGCTTCTTGGGTCCTCTCTTCCCAGGGCTCCATTTCTCTCTGGGCTTAGCTCCTCTGTTTCCTCCACAAGGTCAGCTGTAGACTATGAGGCTGTCTAGGCTTTGCTTCTCTCCACAAGGCCAGCTGTGAACTGTCAGGTGAATGGCTTGTCTCTATCCCGGGGCCTTCTCTCCTTCCTCACAACCAAGCTCC
>JAQZBX010009476.1:0-33390 GCA_029593785.1 Cabassous unicinctus
TGGTAAATTTTAGATGGGGGATATTTTAAGTCAATAGGCAAATAATATTGAGGTATAAATTGATATTCCAAATAATACAAGTGGTAAGTGGATATGCCAGAAATAATGAATTATGCTGACAGTCTTAGAAGTCTTCCTAAGAAGACAAAAGTTGTTTCATTCAACTTACTGATATTTTCTGAAATTCCATCATATGCTCACCAGGTTCTAGGTTTTATACTAGAGACAAATGAAAAATTAAAAGTAAAATTTCTACTCCTTTTATACAATGTTTTAGTTTGCTAAGTGCTGCCAAAGCAATAGACCTGAAATGGGTTGGCTTTTACAATGGGGATTTATTAGATTAAAAGCTTACAGTTCTGAAGCCATGAAATGTCCAAATCAAGGTATCAGGATATCTTTTCTTCCTGAACTGCAGCTGTGGGAAATCAGGCACATGGTGGCATCCACTCATCTCTCCCCTCTCCTCTGGGCCTCACTGCCTTCAGCTTTGGCCTGCTCCATCTGTGGCTTTTCTCTCTCCTGGATTCATTGTTTTCAACTTCCAGAGGCTTCTCTCTGTCTCTGTGGCTTTTTATTCCTCTGTTTATAAAGGACTCCAGTAAGAGGATTAAGAGCCACCCTGGGTCATGTCCTTACCAAAGTGATCTAATCAAAAGGCAGGTCCTTTAACTGAATCTAAGCAAAAGATCCCATCTACAATATGTTTCCACCCACAGAAATGCATTAGCTTTAAGAACAGGATTTTCTGGGGTCCACAAAACCTTCAAACTGTCACATACCAGAAATTTGCAGTCTACTTTGAGAAAGAAAACAAAACACATACAAATTAAAGGAAAATAACTGTTTGAACCTGAGGGGATTTAAGGATTTATTCAGACTCAAGAGGAATCAGTGGAGCCCAGAGGAATCAGAGGAAGCTTCTTGGAGGAGAGGAGACTTGGTCTGGAACTTGAAGAAGCTACATTTTGCATAGAGATGAAGACTATGGCCATTGTCCAGGATGAAACAGTAAAAGAAAGCTCCTTAGGAGTGATGAGCAGACTGGGTCTGTGCCAGGGGAATGGGGGCATTAAATAGATTAGCTAAAGAAAGGTGTTTAATTGACCTAAGAAGTAGGAATTTCTTATTCTCATGTGCCTATTTAAAAACAATTATTTTTCTTGAATCATTGAAGTAGTACAAAGCAATATTCTAAAAATTATTTTGTGCAATATGTGCTTTAAATGTGTGTCCATGTCTAATTTAATGCATTAAATAGTATAGGTAGTAGCCATTAGGTTATTTGGTCCCCACCCACAAACCTAATAGTTCATATGTTAAAATTGTCTAAAATAAAACTTTGTTTAATGTCATCATTGAAAAACTTAGAGAAATCCTTATGTTCAGGTTGGCATATATTTGTGTACATATGGTATTCATACTTTCTATGAAAGAAGATTTGATAGGGTCTCTTTGCTACCCTGCAATATGCAGTGCCTCAATTGAGCGAAGATGTGGGCCAAGCTACATGAAAATGCACTTGCCTCAGGGGTCAGCCAAGACTCAGTCCTTCATAGCCCAGTGTGGGCCATCCACCCTGTTTTCACGGATACAAATGTCTGCATTGGAGATTGATATATGATCCCAAAGCAACCATCACTGTTTTGGGCAGGGTGAAGTCAGTTGCCTCAGATGGCTTGCATAGACCTGCCATCTCTTCTTAATCCTCCCTCACATTTAACACCAGCCAGGGTCATATTAGTAGCTTCAACCTTTTCCCAGAGAGGAGATTACTGAGCTTCTGTATTCCTCTCATATGACTGTTAATAATTAAAAGAAATGTAGGTAGGGCATCAGGAGTCATTGGTGCTTCGCAGTTTGTTACAGAGTGCCTCAATAAGCCAACTTTCTAAATGAGAAAGGCTTACACAAGGGCTCTGAGAATGTGAGATATTTACTGCAAAAGAACACCTTCTCATCAAGGTTACTGCTTTCTCATATATTGTCAGGTCCCGATTTCATTTTTTTGTGTGTTTTTAAAAAAATCAATTTTATTGATACATATTCATCAAGCATACAATCCATCCAATGTGTACAATCAATGGTATTTGGCATAATCACATAGTTGTGCATTCATCATTTCAGTCATTATTAGAGCATTTTCATTACTCCAAAAATAACAACAACAACAAAAAAAAACCAGACCAAAAAAACCCCCTCTACCCCTATCACCTCTCAATCTCTCTATCCTTTCTCTGACGTATATGGCTGCTATTCTGTTTCTCTCTCTAATTTATTTGTATTTATATTTTGTATAGATGGAGTCAAACAATATATAATACCTTTTCTCTAGTTTCATTCACTTGCTATATTTCCTTTTTTAACCCTTCTTGACATGCTCTGCTATTTTCTGATATGCTTCCTGACTAAGGTGGAAAAGAGATCTCCAAGCTATCCATCCAGTGCTAACTATATGTGTCTGGGGCTTCAGCTGATTTCTCCACACTTGAGACTCAGGCTGCCTTGCTGCCGGCGTTTGTTACATACTTGTTTTACTATTCTCATGTGGGGAGGGAAAGCCAGAAATGCTGCCCAGAACTGCCTGCTCTCCCAGATCCATGGGTGCTCTCACTGTCTCTAGATTCTGCACCTGGCTGGGGATTAGAGGGAACCTGGAGGAGCTGCACGAGGCCAGGACTCAGAGCTAAGTGACCTTGAGCTCTAGTTCCCCCTTATTGTGTGGCCTTGAGCAGGGCACCACCCACTAATCCGGAAGTCAATTTCTTCATATTTAAAAGGAAGCCATTGAATCAGAAGATTTCTAGGAGCCCTTGAGATGATTTTGCAACTGTATGATTATAGAAATTTCACTCATCTTAATTGTTTCTAGCAGAAATTTTGTCAGGGGAAGCACTTAGTGTCTCATATAATCTCATACACCTCTTCAGGATGAGCTAGGTTTCCTTGCTAGTGCTGCTACAGAAACAGTCTTTAATTGTTTTGTTGTAACATGCCAGTTTCTGACTTAAGTGTATAAAATCAGATCAGTAAATCTCAAGCACCACGGTGCAATGGGAGAACACAAGCTTGAATGCCAGAAAGTCACAGGTCAAATCTAGGCTCTGTTGTGGGTTAGATGAGTGGCCTTAAGTGACTTTACCACTGTAAACCTCAGTTTTACCATCATAAAAGTGGACAATAATCTCTCTCTCACAGGTGTAGCTTTTACAACTTTGAGCCACTGTCTTCCTCTCTCTTGTTTTTCATTTACTCCATCAGTTCATATAAAATATCTCTACCATGACTTCACACCCAAATAGCCTATGATTCTAATATTTTAAATGTTTTGGCCATCTATTTAAGTCTTGGGTCTATAGGTTTTTATACAATGTAAATGAATCATGTAGAGGGTCCTTCTGGTAAGGTTTTATTTCCTCTGTAGACATCCTTTGGTAAAGAGACCAAGGAACAGTCAGCCAGGAGAAAAGAAGAAAAGAAAAAATGATTGTATGGATCTGGAAAGTTCCTGATCATCTTATTGACCTGAGAGCAAGTACAGAGAAGTTCTTGAGCTCCACTGAGAAGTTCTTGAACTCCACTAGCCATCAAAGCTAGTCAAGATGCTGGCCGAGTTAAATATTAGTTAAGATAGAGCTGACACTTCTTTCCAAAGCCAAAGATATCTTCAGTAACCAGGGTATGGTTGTCAGCTACAGTTCTTCCTTCCTAATAGATGCAGCCAAGTCTCCAGGTGTTATTTTAAGGCTCAACTTGTTTTTTTTTTTCCTTGGTGTTTTATTTTGCTCTGACATAACTTTCTGCTTGAGAATGAGGGCAGCCCATGAGACATGGAGTTAATATCCTAATTCATGAAGCTGGGTATGCATTTTGCTTCACATATCATTTGACATTAAAAATGCATTTATTTCAAGAGAACATGAAGATGATATGAATTCACAGAGATATCTATAAGAGAAAGCATGTTGTCAAAGAGCACCCTGGAGTAAAGGCCTTTCTTCATTATCTAATGATAAGTATAGAGACTGTAAGTTCCTGACAGCAAGTGAGAAGTAACCACCAAATTATTTTCTGTGTTCAGACTCTCCCAACTCTCTGGCTATTTGACCCTCTAAACCATTTGTCCATAGAAATCCATGAGAGATCTTACCCTTTCCTAATTCCCACATAGGGTAGGATATGCAAGTATACAAAGAGGAAAGAAGGCTCCAAATTTATTCATCTTAAACAGTGGGAAAATATTAATTTTATACTCAACATTAATTTTTTATTATGGTAAAATATTAGCTTGAATTCTGTGAGGTCATCCTTTTCCTGCTATTAGCCTATAGATTGTGAATAGATAGAGCTGACCTTATTCACAAGATAGGTCTTCTACAGTCTAAGCCTGTAGTTCTTCATGCTGGATATACACTAGGATCATCTGAAAAGCTTAAATAAAATGGATGTCTGACTCCTTCTCCTATACATCCTTACCTACTTGGTTTAGGGTAAGTCCCAACAATGAATATTTTTTAAAGATTCCTAAATGATTCTAATGTATAACCAGGGTAGAGAGCAACTGATCTAACTTCATCAGTATGTCCTAATACCTGGAAATAGTAATTGTTCAAGGACAGGAATTTAATTTAATACAAGTCAATGCGAGCCTGGACATTTGCCAGATGCCTGGGGTGAAGCCAAAATGATCCGAGATTGGGACATTCAATTTTTTTATTGTGGCCATGAGAAACAAGCCTGTATGAAAATACAGTCAGCACATGATTAGAGCAGAATTGAGCTCAGTCATGGTAAGAAGTGTATCCTGGTGATGATGTTCAAACCACACATGTACTGTCCCAATATTAACTCTGTACTTTACAGTTACAGGAGCTAGTACATTATCTTCTGGACTTTCATAGTTTTTGTTTGTTTTTTTCATCAAAAAATGTCCTGATACACTTTCCATTGGGATAGTGAGATAAGAATTCATCTCCATGAGTATGGAACTCTCAATTTATACCTTCTACTGTATATATAATGTGGATGTAATTTTATAACTTTCATAAAACTGTATAGTTTGATGCACCAAAAAAGAAAAAATCTTCTTCAGTAAGGTGGGGAAATGCTTCAAAATAGATTCCCCATTCTCTCCCCCTGTTCTGGAAAAAGGACATTTACTTAATACTCTGAAAAATGTTTACAAGAAAGGAAAGAATGTTCAGGTTTCTTTAACCCAGGGTTTTCCAAGCCTTTTTGACCATCTAATTGTTTGCTTTAAAGACCTTTTAAAGTTCTATGAACTAGTGTTTTAGAGGCAGGATTGAGAACTACTGGTGAGATCCAAGAGGCCATATGTGTCATCATTTATATCTACTGTTTAGATTCATGTTCCCAAGTGAGATTTTAAGATAAATTATATTCTTTAGAAGAGAAAAAGAGTGAATACTGAAGAGTGATACAGGACACCGAAGTATAGGTTGTACTCTTATAGAATGTAAAAGTTTGAGGAATTAAGCTAATTAAGGATTTTTTCAATCCTTGAGGTTCAGGGACTTCTCCCAAATGCCACCAGAATAAGCAAATATCTCCACTGACACTCCACTGACATCCTGTTTTAAGCGCCAGATTTCATCCCTTTCCCCTGTCCCCATGCTCTTGCAACACAATATCCCACCCCCACAAGCACGAATAGCTTCTCTTCCTTCCAATGTGCTCTCTTATTAATATTCATTCATTTGCTTGTTTTCACTTAAAAACATTTATTAATTGTCTACTATGTGCCAAATTCTAAGGTATGTTCCAGCTGAATAATCCCGTCATCTCTCCCTTTAGGAAGTTATACCCACAAAAGAAAAGAATTGTCTCTTTCTGTTTCTATCCACATTCCTACAAAATCATCTGTACAACAAATGACAGAAATCAACCTCTAGAAATGAGACATTTTTGTAAGAACTTGGTAATCGATTTTGTGATAATCCTCGGGCAATCCTTGGGAGAGCAGTGCTAAGACTTGTTCTGTTATCTATTTGTATTGAGAATTTCATCCTTTTCTTCTTCTTGACAATGTCGCCTCTGCTTGTCTTCACCTGTGTATTCTGGTGGACCATGGTGGAGATTAAGGCTGCTCCAAGGGCAGTTGGGATTGGGGTTGGGATTGGGATGTTAATAAGATTTGTAGGGTGTTCTGGTGCTGGGGCTTCAGGAGCAGGCTTCCTCTCCTTCGGCTCCTCCTCCTAACCTAACACATTTTCTCTGCTTTTTGTGATGACTTATGTTCTCCTGTGAAGCCAGTGAGATGTAATCCTTCATCTTTGTTCATGGATCTTATAAGAATAGAGAAAAGGCCAGAAAACAGCAGAGCTACTTTTCCTTGATAGATGTGGTGAGTGAGGACAGAGCAGGGCACTTGGAGCTTCCAGGGAAAGGCAGGGCTGAACCTTTTCAAGATAGGAGGGAAGTCTGGATTTCAGTTACATAAAAAATAACCTTGTACTGAATAAATAATGCAAATTTATTTCTTAAAGTATATTTTGATTCAAAGCGTTTTACTCATCTTGCCTACATCTCTCCACACCCTATATCTTACTTATAAAAACACATGGTCACACTTTTCCCTACTCAACTCAGGATAAAATGATCTTTGTGGTCAGCTAGCTGAATTATGAGTCCTCAGGACATAGATTTTAATAAGCAGCACATAGATTCATTTCACATAATTTAATAACCATGTGAATTTTCACTTAGATGTTTTGTCTACTTGGAAAATTATAATTTATGACTTTTGTAGTCTTAGAGTTGACACGAAACTTTCATACATATCATTTCATTAAGGACTTACAATTCTGGGGGATGGAGGCAAAGAAACCATTATACTTCTTTTACTTACTTCGTAAGTATCTACTATGTGTTATCACTGTACATTGCATATGTAAATTGGAGCAACATGCTTCTTATATTCAATAAAGTTAAACTTAGGACATTCAGACATGTGGGTGGATAATTAAATTAAAATCTTATATATGGATTGTATAGATGTGTGACAACACTCAATCATTTTCAGCAGTATTTTTTATAGAGGGAATGTGTCTTGTCCAAGATCATGCAACTAGTCTGTGGTAGACCTTGGGTTCATATTCAGGTTTTCTTTCCATAGCATCCCTTCTCTCTAGTTGCAAATGCCTGTCACACTGCTTTGAGCTTCTTTATTAAAGTGGCACCAAACAAATTGCCCCTCCCTCAAATGGGGGCTCAGAACAAATCATCTTTGATATTCTTGATTCTAAGCCCCATTTCTTTGGGAGAGAAATTCTTCTTCATTGGAAAATTTCAATAGCTGTGATTGTGGAATTAACATCACAATAATAATCAGATGCAATTGAAACTGAAGTATACCAATTTATGATGGACTTTAACTGTTGTGTTGAGCGTTTAAGCTTAATGAACTTTATGATTCCTTAGAAGCCACGCTAGACGGTCCTTTAAAATTTTTTGTTTGACGATATCTGTCCTCATCTCCAAATTTAAAAGGAAAAAGAGCAAACTTGCTGTAATCTGATCATACGCAAAATAAGCCAGGGGTGAAATAATAAGGAAAAGTCAATTTATAATCAAACCACTATCTTTGATAAGTCCCATTTGGACATCTATAAATTTATGAATGAATAAACTTTAAGCAATAATTACCTCATCAACTCAGAGCTTTATCACTTTTCTGAGGCTGGCAAGTGGGTATAGTCACTTATTAATGGATATTTTGGATGCTCTGATCATTTTTGTAATTGTGGTTGGAAATAGTAGGTGTCACTGATTTTCTTTATGGAAAGATAGACAATCTGGTTGGAAATGAGGGCTAGAAAACTTGTTTTGAATCTACATTTGAATATCAAAGCCATTATTTTTTCTTAGATCATGGATTTAGTTAAGATGATTTTGGAGGGGTAGAGACTGATGGAAGGTTCAGCTGGGGCGCTCCGAGTTCTTCCCTTGGCACCACAGGTGAGATATCAGGTTTCTGTCTCTCCCATTGTTTTTGTTTGTTTGTTTAATAAATTTATTTATTTCTCTCCCCACCCCCTCATTGTTTGCACTCACTGTCTGCTCTCTGTTCATCGTCTTTTTAGGAGGCACTGGAACCGAACCTGGGACCTCTCATGTGAGAGGGAGGCACCCAATCACTTGAGCCACCTCTGTTCCTGCTTGTTGTGTCTCTCATTGTGTTACCTTGCTGTGTCTCTTTGTTGTGTCATCTGGCTGCATCATCTTGTTGCATCAGCTTGCTGCACCAGCCCGTTGCATCAGCTCGCTGTCTTGCTGTCTTGTTTGTCTTCTTTAGGAGGCACTGGGAACCAAACCTGGGACCTCCTATGTGGTAGGCGGACACCCAGCTGCTTGAGCCGCATCCGCTTCCCTCTGCCATTGTTATTGGATTCAGCTAACCTAGTGACAGATTGCTTATAATAATTGTACACATCCTGCCAATGATCAAATGAGAGACAACACTCATTGGTTCAATGACATCATAGCAGCACGCTTGGACTCAACCTCTCTCTTCCTAGTTTCTCACTCTGTGCCTTTCTAAAGAAAACAGAATCCTCCAGGTGTTGCCTTTCCACTCAAGCCTCATTGGACATTTACAAAGTGGAAAGCCTGCTGTAGTAGCTGATTACTTAATCAACCATTTGATCCAACAAAGAAATATTACCTAATATAAGATTGACAAGTTTGCAAACTGGAGCTATAGAATTTCTTCATAAACCTTGGTTATGGTACTGAGGTGTTCTCGGCTGTAGCAACTTAAGTCTCAAGAAAGTCTAGACCAATGGCATATTCTCTCACTGAACCTGGCAATCTCTGTAGGAAGCAGAGGACCTTTCTAGTTTTCATGCATTCTTGATGTAAGCAGAGTGAAACTGCTGATTATACATTATCTTCAGGTGTGCATTTAGAAACTCCAATCTAGTTAATGTTGGCAAAGATACCCCCTCCCTGTTAATCAAGCTAAAAGAAATAATCATTGGGATTAAATATTGGGACATCTTTTTTGTTTTTTATCTGCCTGCAATCTGGAATCAAAGAAATCCTACTTCATGGACCAGTTGAGGGTTAGTCCGGAACATAATCAAGAGGGATTGAAAGATCAATTCTGGTCCCTTATAGACAAACTGTTCATCAATATTATTATTACTTTATTATAGATGGGGAAATTTTAACTTAGAGATGTTTAATAGCCTTCCTAAAAATATATCCCCTAAGTATTTGGTGGAGTTGGGAGTAGAAACCACAATGTTAAACTTCCCAGAAATGTAGAGTCCAGTTCCAGTTCAAAAACTTGATATTCACTTAAATGTAATTTTTTTTTTAACTCTCCACTGCAGTTAATGCATTTGACAAGCATTGAGGTATATAAAAACATGAAAAAGGCACATCTATGTTCTTGGAGGGCTTCGTATTGGATTAGTAAGTGCTCTTATTTAAATAATAGATAAGTAAGTATAATTACAAAACCCATCTGTCATTCACACTTCCAGATGAATCAATTTAATCAGAAGTTTTTCTCTAATCCTTAAGCTTATTTAACTGATTTGCATGGAGATATAAATAACTGAAAGAGTACTCTTATGGATAGGAATTCTGTTTGGCAGTAGCTGGAGAGAGACACAGTTTTGACCTGAAGAACATCAGAATTTGAGCATACAAAGAGAATGTGGACCACAAGAATCCTATGGGGGTGTGTAAAGTGGGCACCAACAGTTAACAGTTAAGGAAAAACTTAGAAATGGAGATGGAAGTACTTCAATACCGAATTTGCCTGCTAGGTAATTTAACCAGAAGTCAACTGGGTGGATAATTTTGGTTGAGAATGCAAGTGCAAATGGCAGTGCTCAATGTCTTTGATATGCTGTCATTGCTGTATTTCGGGAATCCCATTGGTTGAAGAGCTGTGTGCTGTCTGAATCTTCAAAGTCACCTCTTTGAGGTGTCTCAGGCTTCTGAAATAAGAAAGGTACCATAATGCCACCCCCAGGAAAGCTCTCAATGGTACAGATTTGAGGCATAATAACTTGGGTGAGTGAGCAGTAGTATTGACAGGTTACTTTGCTCCTTTATGAGAAGACTCTGCCTAATCTCCAGGCTACTTGATATTATCCTAGGGCACTGTTCACAGGTCCATCCCCACTCTCCTACCTCCACCCTCCAACCCTAACTCAGCAATATCAAGATCATTTGTGGTTCTGGAACTCTTCTAAACTTCCCAATTAAAGAATTTCAAGACAGGATAGAGCCAAAGTCTTTGTTTTCTCCTCACTTACTTAAGATAGCGCAAATGTTTTCTGTTACTTCAACTGCTCTGATGACTTGGCCTCCAGTACCCTGGTCTCATCTGTAAGTGCTAATCTAAAATTAAGGACATTTAAACAAATAAAAATAAACTGTAGAAATTGGGAATGATAGTGGTGCCAATAAGAGAAATGAGGAGGAACTTTATTTTAACTACCATAAGAGATAGGACATCAGCTATGATGGCTGGTGAGGTTTGAGGTACTACAAATGAGCGTAAAACCACCAATAAGCATTTAATAAAAGTGTTAACATGGTATTTGATGAGTGTACAACATTAGCACTTGAGCCCTTTACTAGGCTTGCTTTGGGGAAAAAAGTAGTTTGGATTTCAAGATGATATTAACTATCTTTGTGCCTCTTCATACCTCTCCTAGCTGTCCTAAGTATAACCACTGCTGCGGGAACTGGGGTTGGCAGTTAATACCGAAACCCAGCTTGTCTACCACAATCTCTCCCTCGAGTTAACCAACAGCATAAAAGAACTCAAGGAAGAATGCTGTTTCCCATCAACTTTGGGAGGATGCAACCTCTGAAGGCACCCGGCATTTCTCACTCTCGTGGTACAGAGTATGTCATGACTGGCCCCCTTTTTGGGCCAACCTACCGCCATCATCTTTATCCTTTAAGTGGGACCGTGTATCTTCAAAATTCTAATTAAGTTTATTTCTTACAGAATCAATGCCTTATTAGTCAAGTGGGGGTTTCATCCAGTTCTTACTATGGTGTTGGTCTTTCCTCAACCTCAATAGAATAGCCAGAGAAGTTTATTTATACCATGTCAGGCAGATACTACTGCCCTAACCAGGAGGAAGTAACTGCAGAAGAATGACCATCACCCCTCAGCACCCCCTTAAGAATAAGGGGTGAACACTCTGAGGGGGGAGTTGAGGCAGGTTAGTACATGGAAATGAGGAGAAGATGAGTCACAACATAGCTGACAGACAACATGGAAGACAGACAACATGGCCACGAAACATGTGGCCCTGGAATCCCACCTGGAAATCCCCTGGGGGAAAGACCACCACCAAGGAGGCTGCCAGAAGGACCCCATGAGAACTCTATTTGGAACAAGATCTCATTCAGGGTCAAGGAAAAGCCCTGGACATACTCAAGAGGCCTCACCATTGGGCCCTCTGGGGAACTAATACGTGGGATAATCAATCAGAACAGCAAACAGCTGGGGCCCCTCCCCCAAACATTAGCAAGGGGAGGAATTATTAATAGCTTATAAGGTAATCACACAAGCCATATATTGCTCTCTCTGCCTAGAGGAGTCCTCATCGAATCTCAGTGCATATTTCTGTCCTTCTCTCCCACTTCTCAGCAAGCTCTATTCTTTCCCCCCATTTTTCAATAAATTCTTTTTACTGGCCTAACTAAAAAAAAAAATTCCATATTCCTCAGTGACAAAAAAGTCACCCCATTTCCCTGGGTAGTAAGATTCTCTTTGTCTCCAGAGGTATTATGGCTCTTTTCTGTGTATCTGAGTCCATGCATCTTTTCACCATTAGTTTGTGAGATCCTGGAGGGGATAGTATGTTGTTTATCTCTCATCACTCCACAAAATGTTCTGCCTAGCACCTCCCCATATAATAAGAATTCAATAAAAGCTTGTGAACTGGGACAAAACGCAAACATTCCCTATTTCTCTCAAGTTTCTTTCTGCTTTCTTTCTCAATCGCTATCTCTCTCTGCCTGTCTCTCTCCCTCTCCTCCTTTATTTTGGCCAGAGGAACCTCTTTATATAGAGAAAAATTGACCTTGCTCTCTCTTCCTGCAGCAGAATATTTTAGAAAAACAGGAAGAGGCATGAAGCAATGAAAATGAAGAGTGTCTATGTGTGTAAGTTGGTGTGATGTTTTCACAAGATAGTTACCTCAGTAAGTCAGATAAATTAAGATTTGTTCAATGCTTGTTTACCCAGTGGTAGACTGTCACTCACTGCCCTGCTAAATTTGGGGCAGCTGAAAGCAATTCTGTATGGATTGTTTCTGTAGTGGTGAGTCCCAAGAGAAAAAGTATGCTAGAGTAGTTAGCAGTCATGTTTCCTGAAGTCTTCCAGATCTGGCATTAAGGCCATCCTAAGATCCAGCTGTGATTTCAGAAGATACACTTGTGTCCTTCTAATACATTCTCTTCACTTGCTTAAGCTATTTTGATTGTTAACTGTTACTTTCAAACAAAGGAGACCCAATAAAAGACATATGCTAAATTGTGTAGTTCAGATCATGATTGAAAATGGAATTCCGAGGAATAATTTTAAAAGGCCTATGCAGACCACTTCAGAGAAGTGGAGCTTGAGTTGTTCCTTAAAGACGGAATATTCAACAGCTAGAAGAAGAAAGAGGCATAGTAGGTGGTGTGAGAAGCAGGATCAAGGAAAAGAGACCATGAGGCCAACCTGGCTTTAAATAGAGGCCTTATGATGTAAATTCCATTACTTACGTATCTGGAAAATCAGAAATGTCCCTGTTGTCGGACACTGATTGTCGACAGTTGTCATGTTGACCTAAAATCATCAGGGTTATAATAGTTGGGTACCTATGCATTTAATCTGGCCCATTTTGCAAAATACTGCAACAAAACAAAAGTCTGGAGTGGACAAAGCACATAGACATTGAGGAGACCTAGACTGACACGTGAGCTGTATGATGCTGGGAAAATAACCTTTCTCAGCTGCAGTGTTCCCATCTGTAAACTAGAGAAGCTAAAGCATACTGCATTGATTTAAATGTGAAAAGTAAATGAAACTCTAAATGCAAACTCCTTAGCATAATCTCTCAAAGTCTTTCCATAAAAGTGGATTTTGCCCCCATTCAGATGCTGAACATCTACTTTGCTGTCACTTAGAGTTGAAACAGCACTGATCTATCTGTCGTCATCATCATCATAGACATAGTAAAAAAAAAAAAAGAAAATGTAATTTGAGATAATAGTGATTCTTACTACTAATTAAACAAAACCAACAAAAAGGAAAACTTGTATCAAGACCATTATGCTTAATGCTGTATGTATATTATGTTATTTAATCCTAGCAACAACCCTGAGAAGGAGAAATTCAGGACAGATTTTCCATGTGGTTACTCTGGGATTATGGCCAGTTTGCTTAGAGTTTGGACTAGCAAGTGCATCTCTGTTGTGAAATGGAGTTAAATTCTGTCATGAAAACAAATGCTGTTCCTCACACCAAATCAGAGTGTTTGATGCCTTTAATGAAAATCACACTTGTGAGTTCTGGAGCATATGTGTTTGTTCTCTGGTGAGGTGGTGAGTGTGTTTGTAGTAGGGGCTTCAGATATCATTGATTGTCAGTGTCATGACTTGGTGATGTGAGGAGAAAATGCATGAAAAGGTCAAAAAGGAATGTGATTTTGTAAACTCATAACTTCTCAAAAAATAGTTTCGATATTGTTGCTTTTTTAAAAAAGTGTGATAATTGTATAATGGTTATGTTTTTAAAAAGGAGTCCTGATCTTGTAGTGATATATGCAGATATATTTACAGGTGATTTAGATTTGTTTAAAAATCACTCCAGAAAAAGTGGGTATAGATCTGACCCGTGATTGTCCTTACGTTGATAATTGTTGAAGTTCGGTGATGGTTACATGGAGGTTCATCATACTATTCTCTCTACTTTTATATATTTGAAATTTTACAAAATAAAACTTAATCTGCAATGAAAAGCAATATGAACCAGGACACTTGCTCTACTAGCTAGATTTTACAGATGTAAGTAACTTGACATCTGTAGCCTTGAGTGCTTCACTTGTAATAGTTACTGAGTTTTCTTACTTGTGTAACACAAGGAAGTTGAACTAAATTAGTGACTCTCAAACCCAGCTGTACGTTACAATCACTTGCTGCATGTTAAGAAAAAGTGATACACTGGTCCTAGAAAAACCAATTAAATCAGAATACTTATGACCAGGATGGCACTTGGTCATAAGTATTCAGGCTTCAGAACTAGTGAAAAGGAAAATTCTAAGATTTACTTTAGTACTATGATTCTTGGTGTAAGATACTAGATAGGAGAAGGTGAAGAAGAGGCCAGCATGCCTTTTTAAATGTGAAAGGCCAATGAAAATTATATGGTTTAAATGAAAGTTATTGCAGCCTAGTTATTTTGGAAAACTAATAGGATGACACTAACCTGGTAAAACATTGTTTGAGTCTGGATAGAATATCTGGAATTCTGAATTACCTAAAGATAGCCCTGCTGAGAGAGTTTTTTTGAACCAATTCATAAAATAAATATTTATTGAACATCTAATAAGTGCAAGTCCCTACTGGGCATGTAGTGTAAGCAGAAATAATAATTTATTATAATCCTTCCTGCAGGAAATGTGCAATCTGTTGGTGGCAATTAGCTGTGAGAATAAGAGTGATGTTTTGCAGTGAGATTCTAATTTCTTTTCTGGAGCACCAGGAAAATGTTTCATGAAGTAGGTGGTTTTTGATTTGGGTCTTAACTATTGTTGGGACCCCAAAATACTTATGGAACTCAGCATTGGATTGGCTGTGTTCCTCCAATAAGGCTGACTAACAAACTGATACTTTTACCTGATTATAATGTATTCTTTTTCAAAAAGGAGAATAATTCAATTTCAAGGGAACATTCAGTAAAACTAGAATACTGTGCTTTTGAATTCCTCAAGGGTGAATTTGGATCTGAGATGAAAATTTAAAAGTAGTAAGAACCTGCCCCAAAGTTCAAGATTGAGTGAAGCTTATATTAAGATTACTATTAGAATGGCTATTTTGTTTGCTTTATAATTTTCCATTCTCTGTGTACTTCTAAGGCTATAATATCCCAAGGCTATATTTGTGTATTCAGTTGATATTATTGTACACAAAGAAAAAACATCATTCTGGGGCTTGCAAATCTTTTCATGGTAACAATATGACCTTGGAAGAATTAAGGGAACTCTTCTGGTGCAAAATTCTTGAAGGGGAATATTAGATGTGATCTAGTCAAAACTTCTAACCCATGGTAGACCCTGTACCATGCCATCCATTCTTGATGGGTCCTCTTCTGCCTTGTTCTCACCCTCCCAACCCCAAGGTCCTCCCTGCCCAACACAACCCGTCCATTTTTGGACATCTCTGCTTTTTCCATGAGATACACTGTGGAGGACAACAAATAAAACCCAAAGATATAAAACTTGTCCATTTCAAACTAGTGACATTGTTTTCAAAGATTGGTATCTGTAAATATTAAGAGAAAAGAGGGAAAACAATACTTAGCAGTGGCTGGCTCATCTCCAAGGAAACGTCCGTAAAGCCCTATGTTTGGATGTCTTTAGTGTCCTTTAGTGGAGCCATAGGATGACAAATATATTAGAACTGCAAAGACTTTAGCAATCACACACCAGACTCTTCTTGTATTACAGAAAATAGAGGTCTTGTACAAGATAATTTCTTTACTTGGAAAGCTTCCTGCTTTTCTTTGAATTGACTCTAATTTAATAAGATGAACTTCCAGTCTGGCAGAATACATTTATTATAATTAAATAGTCATTTAGAGGAACTCTGAGTTTGCTAATATTGCCACTGATAACAATCATGTCCCCCTAAACTTTAAATATTCAAATTTTCAACTGACCCTTCATTGCCAAAGAAGGTGCCTAGCTTATTACTAGCTGGGACCAAACAATGACAATTTGAAATTTCTCCGCATTTTCACTTCAGTTCTCTCACAGACAGAAAGAGAAACTGGTGTTTATCAAGTATATCCTTGTGAAATCACTGAACAAAGTACATTTAGGGGAATTATTTTATTCTTATAACTTTTTTGAAATATATTTTATCATTGTCTTTTTTTTTTTTTTTACTATTAAATTGGTTACTGTAACAGGCAAAATAATTCCTTGGATGGTTCTTCATCTCTACTTCATATAGTCAATGTCAAACCAATCCAATTCAATAAGTTATGGGAAGAAGACTGTGGCAAACACAGGGGAAGATTCAAGATTAAAATAAAGTGTTATCTGCTCCGTGTTCTTATAATTGAAGGAGGGCCAAGCTTCCAGACATGACACATGATCATTTAACCATCCTTGATTTAGGCCCATTTTAGTGTATGTCTCTGAGTACCACAGAATTGAATCATAGATCCATTAGATTCCAGACTTCCATAAACTGGTATATAATGCAACTGTATATCGCAGTGAAAAAGACATATAATAGGTATCATCAGAGATCCAGAAATAGGCCAATTAATATGAATTAATTCTATTGTGATGATATGGTGGGCTTCTTGGAAGGTGTGCATTTGATATTGTTCTTGAAAGGACAGAGATGAAAGACAGAAGCAAAAGCACGGCATTCCAGGAGTAAGAAGAGTATGAACAAAGGTATAGTAGCATCATGATATAGGGACATATCAATAAGAAGTGAATGTTTTGATACATAGGTTACACTGAGGTTTAAGGATGGAAATGAATGGGAGTTTGGGGTCAGAAGAGGGGGAGAAAGCACCGAAGGTTTTGAATGACATGTAAAGGATGTTGAAGCCTTTTCTGTATGGAATAAGAAAAGTATTAGTATAACATACAATCTAAGCTATTGTAACAGATGCCAACATATGGGTGGCTTAAAAAGGTAGACCTTTATTCTCTCACACATAATAACTAGAGGGTAAATAGTTCAGCATTAGCAAGTTGAGTCTGCCATCCTTAATTTGTTGGTTCATCATGTAGATCCAAGGGGGGTTTTCCAGTTCTTGTTGTCTCCTAGCGAGCTGCAAGAAAGAAAGTACTAGGAGGATATATGCCCAGTCCTTGTAATTGTAAGATCAGGAATTGATACAAATAAAGTCTACTCATATTCATTGATAAGGATATAGTCACATGACCATTCTCATGTTCAAGGAAGGATGGAATTTTTGTGTTTGGTTGTGGAACACTGTGCCAGAGTAAAACTATGGAATAAAGGAAGAGTGGATAATTGGAGTTGCAATGAACAATTTCACACAGTAAACCATCAAAGATTCTTATGCAAAGAAATAAAGTGATTACATCTGTATTTTAGGGGAAAAAAAACAACTCTATGTGACACTTCAAAATGGCTTATTTAAACCCTACCTTGTTCCAAAACAGGCTTAAAGGTAGAAACATCATGCTACAAATTGTTAATTTTAGTATCATAAAAATAAAGTATATCATTCAGATAATAAATGTTTTGTGCAGTCAGGAAGCAGCAAGACTTCATGGAATAGGTGAGACTGGAACCAAAGCATGAACAGTGGGCAGGATTTGAAGAGGCAGAACAGCATGAGAGGCCCTTTTGGTGAAGAGCAGTGTACTTTTCTTTCTGTTCATAACACAGGAAAACCTGAAATATAGCTACGTGACACGTTCTAGTTATAATATGTTATGGATTAATATTTGTAAAGGTCAATTTCTTCTGAGTTTCAGGTGAAAGATGAATATCCATCAAAAGGGGTTCTTCAGTGGGGGGAATTCTTGCTTGGGACTGAGGAACAGGGGCGATAAAGAATATTTCAACTGATTTATGTCTCCATGCTAACTGATATATGCATTTTTGTATCTCATGGAGAGAGTAAATTAATATAAATCTTTGGATGATTAATAAAGAAGGTATGAATTTTCTCCAAGACTGAAACAAGACTCTGACAGGGACTCTTTACCCATGTGAAAGCCTCTTTCCTCCTCTAATAGATGTTATTTATTGAGAGTCTATTAAGTTATATGCACTGTTATGGTTAGTATTGAGAATCTTAGTCTTGAGCATTATTAAGCAGTAAGCACTATATCTACTTAATTTTCATGACAACCCTGATGCTAAGGCATGTAATCATCACCATTTTACAGGTGAGAAAACTGAGGCCCAGAAGAGTTAAGTGACTTGTCTTTAGTCACTCTGCCTCCCAATATGGAAAAGTTCTTACTGGAGGAGACAATTCTTTGCTTAGTTACTTTATGAGAACTGCTGCGACAAGCCGAGTTCTGCTTATCTTCTTGAGCACAGTACTACATTTTAAGGCCTCCCTTTCAGTTTGATGTGTCCTTGACAGAGTTCTCGCCAGTGGAATGTGAGCAAAGTAAAGTGAAAGACTTTTAGGCACAGACTCTAAAATAGCCTCTGAGGCATGTTCATAATAATATTCTCACCCTGTGGCTGATGAGAATCCAGACAGCCATGAAGCAAATGTTGAAAGCAACGTTTTGAAGATGTTGGAGCTTCTGTCATCCTCGGACCTTGAATGATTGTAAGGAGGAGGTCCGGACTGCTCACCTATTTAGCTTCCCAATAGTTCTATGTAAGCGTGAAATAAATACTGATTGTGTTCCAGTCATCATATATTTGGATGTCTATATTTTTGTACCATATATCCTGTTCTAATAATAATTTCCCTGTTTGGGATTTTAACTGTGATACTTCACTGACCTTGTCTATCAAGACCTCATTTGCCTGGCTGGGGTGCCTGTGATGTCCTACGGTGGCCTTCAGAAACTGATGCGTGACTCAGGCTTACGTCCTTAGAGCACCCCATGATGTCATGGACACAGCCCAGTGAGGACCACATGCCAACAAAATCCTCAGCTCCTTGGAGTAGCTGAAGTGAAAGACTCTGTGTTGGCTGTTTGAGCTGTTAGGTGGCCATGTTCCAGTGAATGTGACCTGGCATTTTTATCCATTGATTATTTATTAATTAATTTAACAATGAAAGGAAGATGATAACTACCACACAGCAGATGCATTCCATAAAATGTGTGGGGAATGAGTACAAATATCCTTGCCTGGAAGAGTATGGTCCCTCAATGGCATCAGAATACACGAAGCATTCTCTTGTCATAAACAGCCAGTGGTCACTTTGTGTGAATGAGGATAACTCTGGCCTAAGGAAGTCACCATTAGCCCTTGACTCCACCCTTTCTCCCTCTACAGACTTCGTGCATTTTGCAGGATACTTTTGGTGGCCTTTCCTAGAGTGTCAATGGAGACTAGTAATATTGAGATGGTAACTAGCAACTGTATATTTATAATAAGAATTGAGAATTTATTATGTGCAGGGAGTGGGGCTAAGTGGCTAAGAGGGATGCACTGATGATCTCCTTTAATTCTTCCTACAAACCCAATGAAACCCTCTTATAAGTAGAAGGAAACTGAGACACAATGAAGTTAAGTACATCCAGTGAGTAAGTGGAGAGAACCGCAGGTTGGGGTGGTGGGTTGTTTCTCTTAAGGTGCTTTTCTGCCATCTGACAATGATGGAATGAATAGTCAATTACTGGAGAAAACAAGTCCACCCCTCACACATCTTCATTTTTACATAGAACCTGGTGATTATCACGCAGCCCCAAATGTGAATGTGACTCCCCACTCGTATGCAGTTATTGATTCTGCTTACTATGGGGAAATACCCTTAAATTGGCTCTTACAGATTGAGAGATGCTGTTAAGAGGGCTTTGAAACCACCTGGATTTTATCTCCCTCAAAGTTCCTTCCAGGAATAGAGAAGTACTTATTTTAACTGTGGTGTAAGGAGATAAGAAAAGCTTTATGTTACAGTGTGTCTGAGTAATTTCTCTTTGGACCACAGAATAAAGAACAAAACCTTTATCTTGGCTTTCAGAACCTTCAATGGTCCAGCCTTCTCTAAACTCTCCAGTCTAATGTTCAACAACCATCTTCATATACCACAGACTGCAATCTTATCTAGATGACCATAAGGCCAGGAGATCCCAAATGGCATTCTGATGAAAGAGGTATGGTTGGTAACTGAAGAGCCTATTAGTGAGTGAACTAACATTATCTTTTGAATTTTATTTATTTATTTGTTTGAGTCTAAGTCTTTCACAATGTATTATCCTATTTAAAAACAAAGTAATGCTTTATTATTAGCTAAAACAAAAACTAATTTTTGCCATAGTTGAGAATGTTTATCTGCATTTTTATAGTAATTGGGGGGCCAGGGACTTGGGCAATTCAAATGTCATGGGAAATACTTAGTCATGATACTAGATAGAATTAACTATGGACTGAAAGTACACATTTTTATTTTACTACTTCCAAAAGTTATTTAGCTGTATACAAAAGCATATATGTGTAAGCATTGTAAAATTGTAAAGCTTTGAAATATTTACAATGATGCAATGTCTAAGGCAGATGACATATAGTATATTCTTTCAACAGTTTAGTAAATTATGGATACAAAGATTCAAATCGATGCTTTCAAGTGATCATGTTAGTGCAAACAAATAATTCTTTAACAAAAGTCCTTTACCTGGAGATTTTTACATTTATTCTGAAATGTGTTGATTTCTATACCCCTTTTAGAAGGGAGAGATAAGTCTAGGCTGTAATACTTTCTGACAGCCATTCAAACACATTGTCTTTTGGCTCTATCATTTCTCTACAGATAAAGAACATTCCTGCTGTTCTTTACAGAATATGACTACCCCATAAAAAGATATTTCTAAGACTCTATTTCCTAAATGAATAAAATATATATTCTAAGGTGAATTTCACAGAGTTCTAAGCAACTCTTCTATTTTTTTGGTGTCTCATTTAAAGGGCTAGTTATATTGATAAATTCTTTGTTCCTGGGAAATAAGTGTATGGTCATAGGCATCACTTAAATTGGGACATGTCAGGTACCTTTCTTTTGTGGATTACTGAAATTGTTTTTAATTACTTTTATGTTTTATTTATTTGCTCCTTAAATCTTATTGCCTCTGTTAATTCTTTTTATTCTTGTAACTCCACAAATATTTATTTTTTTCCTCTCTTTTGTTTCTCTTTCTCACAATATCCAGTTATTAAATTGAATTACTATGAAAATGATTTATGAAAATTCCTAATTGTATTCTAGATCTTGTGTTAGAATTAGAATGATGAGGAGGAAAAAAAGAAAAAAAAATATTTTCTGCCACCAGGGAGTTTATAATATTGTATTAGTGACAGCTCTTAGTGAAATCATCAAGCAAAATCTACAGGTAATTTTTAAATACCATGGCATAAAGGCATGGTTGGTTAACTTTTTCAGCAAAATACCAGGATAGTAAATATTTTAGGCTTTGCAGCCATACGATCTTTGTCATAACTACTTAACTCTGTCATTGTAGCATGAAAACACTCATAAACAATACATACATCAATGAATATGGCTATGTTCCAATAAAGCTTTATTTAAAACAGCTGGCCAGATTGGACCCAGGCTATAGTTTGCTGCTCCCCTGGTATAAAGAAAAAATGGCTGCATGATCAATGGTAAAAGGAGAGAAAAGTTAGTAGATGGTAATGACAAATTTTAATTTATTGGTCACTTATTCTATGCCAGTCACAGCTAAATTGACACATCTATTCTTAAAGAAATGACCATTGCATATCAGCTCCCTGTAGATGATCTGCAGCCCAACCTCATGCATTGGCCCTCAGATCCTCAGACATATTACCTTTGCTGTACAAATAATGGGAATGAAATGAGGGAGACAATAATTTCATTAAGTGACCAGACATTTGCAAATTTGGTGTGTATCATGGTGGTTAGTTCACATGTTCAGGTAGAGTGCATATTTCAGGAGGCCTCCTGGTGGTCATTTCCATTGCCATCTCTGGGCTTATCAGTTTCACACTGTATAGTTCCCAATTAGAATCCTGAATCCAGAGCCATTCTCATTCCTGAAAATATTTGGAATATGCAATTTATTGATTATAGGAAATAACATTATTTTTGTAAAGACATAAAAGTCTGCCTCCACTCAGGAGTGTTTTAATGGCACCGATACATCACTTGTGCGCTAAACTCATAGTTTGTGTTATAAGACCATGTGATGTAGGCAGCAGCTTTAGATATAAGAATCAGATATGACTGAATATTAATCATCATTACATGAATTACAAGACTAATGTTTTGACTACTATTTATAGGTTCACCTTAAGTACCCAAAGCACTATAATAAGTCTAGGAGTCTATTACTCTTATTTTATATATACCCAACTAAACTGAGGAAGAGGGTTAATTTTTTTTCCAAATCTACTTTGCTTTTGAACCCAAATATAATGCATTAGTTTTCTGTCTCTTGGAATTGAAACCAACCCATTTTTTAATGTTTATCTTTTTATCTTTCCTTCAATACCTGCCCCACTGGGATTTTCCTGATTATTGTCCCTCAAGTGACTGTTGACTTTTTTTCTTCTTCTATGAATCCCCCAAATCTTTTATTCAGTATTTTTGTCGCATTTTGACTTCTATGACAACCTCCCACCCCTGTAGATCGTATGTACCTTAAGGGAAGGAAGTGCTCTTGCTCATTCATCTCCTACTCCCTTGGTGTGTGTGTATGTGTGTGTGTGTACATGCACATGTGATCGTTCATTCGGTTTTTTGCTGCTGCCTTTCTAGAGTCTCCCCCCAGGTCAGAACAACACCAGAGCTTGGGTTCTGAGAATCAGGTCAAGGTGTCCAATCACTTAGACTAAGATGACAAAGCAGACCCCCTCCTCATCCCAGACACTGTGACTCGTCTGTGAGCCCTGGGACCGCCCCAGAGAGAGGTGCGTGTGGCCTCCAGGCAGGGACGAGAGGGCACGGGGTCTCAGAGCTGGAGGTGCCTTCAGTTTCCGCAGCCCACGGCGGGCGGTGCATTTCCAGCGCAGCCCTTCCTTCCGCGTAGACACTCCAGCATGCCAGCGCCCCTCCTCCGGGGACTTCATTTTGGCTCCACCCCTGGGCGGCGGCTGCTCTAGTGTCCGAACCTGTGCTTGGCACCCTACGGCCGCCATCTGTCCAGCACTGCGTCTCCCTGCGTCTGCCACGCGGCCCAATTTGGATGGAGTTGGGGTCCTAAGCAGCTGTCCCCCCGCCCCCCCCCAGCCGGCCATAGGAAAGCCCCGCACCGCCACCTGGGCTCGGAGCCCGGTCCTCTGCTCTCCGCTCCCACGATGGGAAAAGCTGGCGAGGACCACTGCCTCCCAGCCAGCCCGAACGCACTTCTCACTGGCGCCAGGCATTTAGTCCTCTGTGCCCACCGCACCTGGGTGACCCCGCCGCACCCGGGTTGGTCCTGCGCTGGGGCCTGAGTACAGAGGGCTCCCCTCACCAGGGGGTGGCGAGGCGAGGCTCCTGCCACGCCCCTGTACCTCCTGAGCTCTGTGTTCCCAGGTGTTAGGTGCTTCTGCCAGGGGAGGCTGAAAGGGGCAGAGCAGGGAAGGGTGGGTGGGCCAGGGCTTGAACAGCAGCACCCCGAGAGTGCTCTTGAGCTTGGGCAGCAGGATTCTGGGCTGCAGCGATAGACTTGGACAAGGCCACCTGCTTCAGGAGCTGAGGCGATCTCACACACAAGCCACTGTCCACTGGTCTGGCCAGCTCAGCAGAAGGCGTTGTGAAGCTCTGATGGGGCTGGGGGCAAAGGGAAAGATCTAAAGCTGGCTGGCTAATCTGCTGGAGAAAGGGGGCGGGGAGGGCTTCTGAACTTGGGAGGTCTGCAAACTTTCGCCATCTTCTGAGAGCTCTAGGTTCACGTAGATTGAGCGCTCCATGACTAGTCTTCTCCAAACCAATCCCTATTCCGAGTCTGGTGACAGTGTGCGGAGCTGAAGACCAGGTCAAAGCAGGAGAGGGGGCAAGTTATAAAGTGTCTGGGGTGTCGTGGTGAAAGGGTTTAATATTAAGGTAATCTACAATAGGTGCTCTTGGCCCATTCCTTGTTTGGGTGGGTGGGTGGGGACGTGTTAATGCATGTTTCAAGATAGGACACTCCAGCATCTTCTAAAAGACTGCACATGTGCCCTCTGAGAGCTACAACTTTCCATCCTGTGAATGAGCCATCGCCAGTTCTAGGAAGATCAGCTATATCCCAGTGACAACAACCTGCACTTCCCCATTGCCTGATGCCTCTAGTGAAGAGCACAAATAAAGACTTGGCCCTCCATTTTTGAAGAGAGGAAAGGGATTGCTGGATTACAGGAGGCTGGCGCTGGGGTTTGAGGACAGGCTTCTGATGGGAACAGAGCAGTTACGTAAACATGAAAGTCAATGGTTTTGGCTATAGCTAAGGGGGTCTTAGAATTTTCAGAAAAGACTGCATGTCTGGAATCTGAGGGATCTGTCCTAGTTTTAGCTGAACCTGGAAACTAACTTGCCCAAAGCGTAAGGAGAAAACTTGGATCATAATAGCTCACAACCACTTAAAAAGTGTGAAAAGATCTCCAGACTGTTATAAAGCAGGCAAGAAACCATGGAAACCATAGATGTCTAGAAAGAAAATAAAATAAAAATTGGAAATTCAATTAAGAAATCGAGATTTTTATTGTTTGTCCTATGCAATGATTATCCAGCCTAGTAACTTTCACAATATATTCACATGTAATTTAATTGCCAGAAACCTTCCCGGAGAGGCACACATTAGTTGGTTGTGCTTATTTCTGTATTGCTCCTGCCCCACTCAGCCACAATGTTCTGTGCCCTGATGTAATTTTATGCAGTAATATATAATATGCTAATTGTTATGTGTGTGTATGTATAGTATATCCTTACTTCCTGGGAGCTCATTAATCCTTTCAAAATCCTTGTTAGGCAGGTGACAATCATTAGTATCTCTTAGACTTTTTTTTTTTTTTTTACCTTTTTTTATGCTGTAGTTAATTTAAGTGGTTCTCACTGAAATTGCATTTATAAGCAATAGTAACCATAGGGAGTCATCTCTAATCTTTTCCCTGACTCCTGCTTATGATACTGTATTCTGAGTGCCATATTTATGGTAAACCATAAGTGACTCATAGTCTTTCTAGTACCCACTTGAGTTTCTATATATCAGCTCATATATACTGATTAAAGTGAGCACCCAACCTGGGCCAAGTTGTTTAGCTTTACTTTTCCTTAATTTTTTCTTATTTTTATTTTTTAGCTGTTCCATGTATGTGATCTATTTTAAATTTTCAGCCATCTTGTGGCATAGGCATTATAAGTCTTTTACATGGAAGAAAGAGCTGAGGCTCAGTGACTCAACTAAAGTGATGCAGGAGGTGGAGAGCGGAACAGTGACAGCAGCTCCAACTGGTCTCTAAGCAAGGCTTAGAGAATGTCTCAGCTTAAAGGTTTCAATGGAGGATGTGGGAAATTTATATTTTAAGTAATTCAATCTTGGGTAGATTCCAGTGGATGGTGGGAGCAGGGCATGTCTTTGGTTTGGAAACTTGCTGTATGGAAATCTCCCTGCAGATGGAAGTAGTGATTTAGTTGTTTTCTCATCCACACACCTCTTCACTTTTAGTGAGTCATGGAATCTGAACTTGATGATTCATTGATCATGAGGTAACCCACAATCATCCAGATTATTCAACAAAGCATAGCTCATTCAACAGATCTGCTGTTCTTCCATGTTTAAGCCATCTTCTGAATTAACAAGGAAATCTGATTCTGTTGAGAGATTGGATATGAACCCTTGACTTGCTTATGTATTTTGATAAGATTTTTTTCATCTGATTTTTTAATGTAAAAAGATAGGAAATTTAACTTTCATTAGCAATCTCATATGCTTTATTTTGTCTTTTCTGATTAGAGTTCTGACAATATTAATACATAAAATGGAACGTTTCAATGAAAGCCGGGTCCATAGTAGATAAAGCATAAGATTTGGTAGCAGACAGACCTAGTTTGGAATCTCACATTTCCTGCTTGCTAGATATGCTGTGTTCAGCAAGTCACTCAATTTATATCTGTTTTGATTTCATCATTTGAAATAAGTGATAGTGCTGGGCTGCCTTAAATTTTTAAGAAGGTATGAGATATGTGTATATAGTTTTGGCACATAGTTGATACTTGCTGTTTTTATTAGAATAAAGAGACTCCTACTGAAGTACAGGAGCCATAAATTCTAGTTCTGGCTCTATGTACAAATTAGTCATGTAAGCATAGCACATCAGTCTTTGTTGGCCTCAATTTCGTACTCTATAATATGAATATGGATAGGCTAGAAACTTATCTGAAGTGCCATCCAGGTCTGAATAAATCTCATTTTTAGTCCCCAGGTATTAAGCATCTGCTACATGCAAGTAAAGTGTACTCGGTGTGCTACAGATACAAAGAAGACTGCTACATAGAGCTATACCTTTAATGCAGGAGTGATAAAATGGTGTATTTCACATTTGCAGTTGCCCTTCACCATTGTTCATATGTGTACATATTCATAGGAATTTCTGAAATTTAAAATTGAGGGTAGCTTTCATTTAAATTAAAAGGAAAATACACTTTGCACATTTGAAAACAACCCATGAAGTTGTCCATGCATATCATGGAATTATATGCAGCAATATGTAGAAATATATTTATATTGATTTGGAATAAGTACATTCTGGTACTTATCTAAAAATATACAAAATAATAAGAATTCATGTTCCATGAGGACAGAAACCTGAGACTGTCATTGTTTATCAATGCATTCAGGGATTTAAAAGTGTCTGGCATTTTGTAAGGAATATGTGTGAAACATATACATATATTTCTGTAAAGTAGCAAGATCATTTGTGTTTTATCCTAGAAACGCCAGCAGGATAAATTTCTAGGCCTTGGTTCAGCAACTACTTTGTTGCTTAGAGATATCTGGGAGTAAATGTATCAATCTGTTCTCACTTATGTTATATGGGATCAGAAGTCCAAAGAAAGAATTGTGTGTGTGTGTGTGTGTGTAAGTCTTGAGCGCAATCTTGAACTGTTTTTTTCTATTATGTGTGTATATGTAAATATAAATCTATATGTATATATACATATATAAATATAACTATAAATTTTAAAGTACTTGTATTAGTCATCCAAAGGGGTGCTAATGTGAAATACCAAAAATGAGTTGGTCTTTACAAAGGGTATTTATTTGGGGTAGAAGTCCACAGATATCAGGCCATAAAGTGTTATGTTTCTTCTCTCACCACAGTCCATTGCTACATGTTAGAGCAAGACAGCTGCCGGTGTTTGCCAGGGTTCAGGCTTCTGGGGTTCCTCTCTTCCCGGGGCTGCATTTCTCTCCGGGCTTAGCTCCTGTTTTCTCCACAAGGTCAGCTATAGACAATCAGGCGAACGGCTTGCTTCTCTTCTCCTGGGAACTTCTTTCCAACATCAAAACTGCTTCTCAAAAGACTACTTCTACTCTGTTCTCTGCCTTGCCTTTTATATTCGATTCCCTACCCACCAAGGGGTGGGGCTCAATGCCCTACTGAAGTGGCCCAGTCAGCGCCCTAATCATAACTTAATCATGCCCAGATTAACAGATCAATTTACAAGCATGATCCAATTATATTTTTGGAATTCATAATTACATCAAACTCCCCAACTGTAACAGTACTATTAATTTATTAATTTATAGTAGAATTTATAATTTATAGAATTTGATGTGTTTTCTCTACAATTATTCAATATGTTTCTGCTTTTAAGGAAGGGCAACACAAATGTTTCCATAATTTTTGGTCAAGTAGCCCAATGAATGCGCACAATGGAGTGCATCATGCCAGGTTGGTTGGTGACCACTTTTACTATGTTATTGCTTTTTCTGTATAGTGCTTCCATCAGTCAACTAGGTTTAACATTCAAATAAGAGACAATGGTTGAATAAGTTAAATCATTGACTAGCTCTCAACATTTTAATCTTCACAGAGCTTTTCACTTCCATTATGAATATGGCTATGATATTATTCATTAGAGTAATTTGAGAGAAATAGGAATGATTGCTTGAAACTGCTCAGGGAGAAAGATTGAATCTCTGAGTCAAGCCTCACAGGCAACTTGATGGTATCACCTTCTGGCTTGGTAGGAATTTGAGGTCATGTTTAATCAGAAACACTGACCCTTTTCAACTTGCCATTGATGGAACAAAATTAACACTGGTTCAGGGTTCTCCATTTTCATTTCATGAATACCTTCCTCTGATAGCATCTGAAAGGAAAGGTATATCTCTTATTATCAAATTACTAAATTCATTTCTCACTACAATGGATAGATTTGGAAAAAAAAAAAAACCCACCTGTTTAGGCTGATCTACATTATAAGGTAGTTTATAAAAGTTCAGGCTCAGGAATTCAACAGCCTGGGTTCAAATCCTGGCTCTTACTAACAGTATAACCTGTACAAGTTCCTCCTTATTTCTAAGCCTCAAGTCTCAGCTCTGTAAAACAGGGCTAGTAATAGTATCTGCATCTGGGATGGTAGTGGGAATTAAATGGAACATCTAAATAAAGCATTTAACATCAAACTGCCTGGGATATAGTAAGCAGTAAATAAACATTAGATCTTTTTGTTAATATCCCACTTTAAAATTCTGTCAGCTGTACTCAATGTGCAATAGCAACTTAGTGATATATGAGCTTGTTCCTGGTTGGCATTAAATGCATATTGTACATAAAATGTGGGGAAGCTGAGACTGTAGGAGGTGCTTAAATTATTCAGCATCCTGTGGCCTCATTGTAGGACACCTCAAGGGCAATAGAGCTCTGGATGCTTAAATACCTTCCGTGAAAGGCTTGCATCGTGCACTATCCTTCTACTGAAGACTGGTCTTGCTGCTGTGGTGTTGCCTGGCTAAGCAGGAACGCTGAGTTGCTGGGTTCAGTTAATGGGAATTTTAAAAATTCATTGGTTAAAACATCCTTGGGTGGGAAGCAAAAGATTCAATTCACTTTGTAGACATCCGTAGTTAAAGTACATATGACAACTTTTTTTTTTTTTTCTGACAGAAATCACTAAATCCAATCATGCTCAGGCTTCTTAGCATAATGAGAACCAAGCTTGCCTGAAATTCCTTGTCTATGAAGTGGAGGGAATTTGGTGTTCACATGAGACAGTGGCTTCCATCCTCGTGGCTCAAGTGTTCTGTGGTCAAAAAAGTTGGTAATAGGAACCTAAAGGTAATTTTAATAATCCAAATGCTCAATGAATATTTTATATTTGACATTGGTTGGTTGTTTCTTCCATTTTTCACACTTATGGATGGAGCTGCTGGTCTGTCCAGTGTTACTCTCAGACTTATTAGTGTGGTTTCAGGTGAAGTAAGAAGGACGGAAAAGTTGCAGGCAAGCAAGCTTTTTATTAACATTTCCCTGGCAATCTATATGCTCATCACTCTCAGCTTTTTACCTGGAGTGTGGCTGACATTATTAACACAACAGCTTTGAGATCTCATATTTTCCTCTTGGTCTTTTCTGCTGATGGCAATTTTATTATAATGCAATCAGTTAAAACTTAAGCATGGTGCTTCCAGGGGTGACAAATAAGAGCTTTTCCCATTGGGTAGAGACAGAAAGATCACTTGGACATTTAATTCAGGAATGAGTTAATGATGGCCATATTGGGCATGGAGAGAGACTAAAGTGGTGATGATTGATAAAGTTTTGGAAGATGTTACTAAGTAGTATTGGTAAAAGTGGGAGGAAAAATGTGAAGAAGAGGAGTCTGAAAGGTCAACGCCCAGCTTCCTTCCTTGGAGAATTGGATGGATAATGAAAACAAGAACACATGAGCAGGACTTAGAGAAGGCAGTGGAGAGGAAGAAAATGGGGCTTGACTGTCCTCTGTATCTACTTGGTTGTCAGAAAGATAGAGACCTCAGACTACAAAGGTTATGTGTGTATGTCTGTGTGTGCATGTGTGAGCATATATGTAATTTTAGCTGGACTCTACCTTCTCAATGATTGCGTTCTCTGCCAATCCCATGGTCTCTCTGCAAAGTGTTAATCAATTGAGATTATAGAACAGTTCTGTCCAATAGAATGTACCACAACAATGGAAATAGTCCTCTGCTTTGTCAAATAGATTAGCTTATAGCCACATGTAGTTATTGTTCATTTGAAATGTGGTTAGTACATCAGAAGAGCTGAATATTTGGCTTTATTTAATTTTAATTTAAATAAGTGTAAATGGTCATATGTGACCAGTAGTTACCATATTGGACAGTGTAGTTATATAATATCCCATATTGATTGCTTTCATCTGACAGCCATATACAAAATCAAGATAGTTTGTGCACATCCTTACTGAATGAGGAAGTCCGTACACAAATTTGGTGTCTTCTCAAGACATACCAGCTGAGAGAGCTTCCATCTGCTTATCAACTCTTATACCATCTGGTTGTCTTTTAAAGCCCTTGGACACAGTGTCTTCTTAGCCAAATTCCCAAGAATGTCTTTCAGCTCAGAGAAGTCATTCTGCCTTGTTGACTCCATTGGGCTGGATTTATATTGAAATGTCAGTGTCTGAGAATTTAGATTCAAGAAGTCCTTTAGAAATTATGAATCTTAGTGTTTTCCAAGTGTAGTTTATGTAATGCCATGGTATATGAGAAAATTTTGGATGGCATGATGATGTACTTTGATTTAACATTTTATTTCAATTTCATTAGTAAAACTTATTTTAATATATTCTCTTAAAGTAACTTTTCATGGTGTATTTTTTTCTATTACTTTTTTTCTCTGTCTTTCTTTATTCTCAGAAATAAGGTATGCTATTTTTAAACAATGTGCTTGTATGTGTTTGTTTCCTTAGCTGCTTAAAGCAGATCCCATGAAATGAATTGGCTTAATAAATCAGAATTTATTAGCTTAAACAGTTTGCACCATGAAACTGTCCAAATCAAGGGATCATCAAGGTGATGCTTTCTTCCTGAAGACTGGCTGCTGGCAGTCCTTGGCTCCTCTGTCACATAGCAAGGCACATGGCAGTGTCTGCTGGACTCTCCCTTGTCTTCTGGGTTTCATTGCTTTCAGCTTCTTGTGTCCATGGTTCTCTCTCTCTCTATGTGTATTCATTCCATTTATAAAAGACTCCAGTAAGAAGATTAAAATCCATCCTGAATGAGGTGGGTCAAACCTTAACCGAAGTAGTCTTATCAAAACGCTCTACTTATCAAGGGGTTTACATCCACAGGAATGGGTTAGATTTAAGAACATGTTTTTCTGGAGTACGTACAGCTTCAAATCACCACACTCCACTCTCTTAACCCCAAAAAGACATGTTCTTTCCACATACAAAATTTATACATCCCATCATAATATCCCAAAAGCCATAAGTCATTTCAGTAACAATATTAAGTACAAAATCAGTTATGAGTGTGGTCTGTCCTGGGGCACAATTCCTCTCTGAATGTGGACCTATGAAACCTAGAGAAGTTGTCTGCTTCCAAAGGAGGGACAAGCATAGCATAAATGTTTCTATTCCAGAAGGGAGAAATTGGAAGGAAAACAGACCATGGGTCCAAAACAATTCTGAAACCCTGCAGGGCATATTACTCCATTAAATTTCAAGGTCCGAGAGTCATTTGTGAAATGATATTTTGTCCTTGGGGCCTGATGGAACAGCACCCCCACCCTTTCCAAGTGCTTGAGCAGTGGCCATTCTCTTCCTGAACAGTTGAGTGAAGGTTCTACCCCCTTTAAGTGTCAGGATGGCAGCCAGGTCCTAGGCTCCACCCTTGTCAGGCATCTGGGTGGCAGTCACACTCTCTGCAATTCTCCAGGCCTCTGTGAAAACTGGCCTACTCTTTCCACATGCCGGGGCATACTCACCCTTTCCACACACATGGATGGGCCTACTCTCTGGGCCTGAGAAGATGTCTTTGTTCTAGACCTCAGCTTCCATGATTCTGCCCTTGAAGTGACTTTTCCTTCAATTTGGCCCTTTTTTGTCCCTTTTATTCCAGGCTGGCAGTGGTTCCATTCATACATATCTTACACACACACACACAAAATTGTCAGTTTCTCACATAGTACACAGGTGTCCAAAACATAATACTGTAGAAATTTTCACAAATCCTTCCTGGTTAACTGCATTTCCAATCCTGACTTGCACTGAAATATCCAAATGGATCCATGTTCAGTTAAACCCTTGGTGACAGTTTTAATAGCAAAAAGAGAAAAAAAAAAAGTTTATAAACTAATCTGTTCCTCTGGGTGTGATAACCTTTGATTATATTGGATTCAGTTGAGGGACCTTGATTAGGTTACCTGTTAAGATTGCTTTGAGTGCTTTCTTTGATTCGACCATGTCAGTAGGGCATGACTCAGGTTGAGTCCCTACCCCTTTGGTGGGTCTGATATAAAATGGAAACTCCCTCAAGATATACACATGGGAAGAGAGAGAGCTCTGTCATTTTTGATCCTGGGGCCCCAGGGAGAGGAGAGTCTGATAGCTTATAGCTGGCCTTGGGAAGAGAGTCAAGACTGATATAGGAAGCCCTGAGAAACAAGCCCTATGCCAGCCTACAGCTGAGATTAGGAAGAAGCTGCACCCACAGAGCCTCAAGAGGATGAGGAAACCTAGAGGGGAAGGCTGAAACCCAGTAGAGACTGCTTGCCATCTTGCTTCAACATGTGGCAGCCGACTTTGGTGAGAAGCAAATACCTTGAGTTGGACTTTCCATGGCCTTGGGTCTGTGAGATTTTACCCCAAATAAATACACTTTATAAAAGCTAACACATTTCTGGTACTTTGCATTGGCACCCCTTTGGTGGACTAATACACCCCTCAATGAGCACTATTCTCTGGGAACTTACTTTCCAGAAAGTCAGTATTTTCCAAATCATTAATTTCTGGTTTCTTTGTGCCCAGGAGTTCAATTCTCATCTTATCCCTTTCCTCTCACATTTTACTAGAAGCTGAACAGAGAAACCAGGTTGCACTTTCCATACTTAACTTGGAAATCTCCTCAGCTAAATATCCAAGTTCATTGCTCTAAAATTTTGCCTTCCGTCTGACGTCAGAACTCAATTTTGCCAAGTTCTCTGACAATTTAAAACAAGGATCACCTTTCTTCCAGGTTCCAATAACACATTTGTCATTTTCTTCTAAGACTTCATTGGAAGTACCTTTAGCATCCATATTTCTACAGTCTCTTCCAAAGCAATCTAGGCCTTTTCTATCAAGCACTGCACAACTCATCCAGCCCCTCCCATTACCCAATTCCAAAGCCATTTCCACATTTTTGGTATTTGCAGTAACAGCACCCCACTCTCCCAGTACCAAAATATGTTTTAGTTTCTCTGGCTGCTTAAAGCAGATACCATGAAATATGTTGGCTTAAACAGTGGGAATTTATTAGCTTATAGTTTGAGGCTGTGAAAATG
>JAQZBX010009476.1:33490-46152 GCA_029593785.1 Cabassous unicinctus
CCCCCCCCCCCCCTCTTTCCATACTGTTCATAAAGGACTCCAGTAAGAAGATTAAGACCCATCCTGAATGAGTTGGGTCACACCTTAACTGAAGTAGCCTCATCAAATGGCACTACGTATCATGGGTTTACACACACAGGAATGGATTAGATTTAAGAACATGTTTTTCTGGGGTACATAGAGCTTCAAACCACCTCAATATGCATATCTACTTTGATAGTTATATTATTTTAATAAATATATGTAGTCAATTACATTTAGTGTAACACACACACATACAAACAGGTTTATATGTACTATCTTATGTTTTTTTTTAATTTGGCCCAACAATTTTATTTTTCTCCTCTTGATGTCATTTAGATTAAGCAAGTGTCTGTTGAGTTTGTAAGTTAGCACAAGTTTCCAGCCCCACCTCAGCTGTATCCTGTTTTTGTTGCTTCATTTCATTTTTGTGGCTTACTTCTAAAACCTCAAGCCTCTGCCTTTCAAGAACCTTTACAGAGGTACCACTGTATAGAGTTACCACCCTGATTACATTCAGCATGTAGCTAAACTGGCTTTCCCTCTTTTTTTCTGAGGTCATGGCATCTGTATTAATATCTGTGTAATCTTTAAAGATTATTATTTATTTTTTTCTCTACCCCACCCCCACCCCAGTTGTTTTTGTGCTTGCTGTCTGCTCTCTGTGTGCTCTTCTGTGTCTACTTGTCTTCTCCCCAGGCAGCACTGGGAACCAATCCTGGGACCTTTCAGAGTGGGAGAGAGGCGCTCAATCTCTTGTGCCAACTCAGCTCCCTGGTCTGCTGCATTTCTTATTGTCTCTCCTCTGTGTCTCTTTTTGTTGTGTCATCTTGCTGTGACTGCTCTCTGCGTGGGCCAGCACTCCACTCCGGCTAGTTTGCCACATGGGCCAGCTTGCCTTTCACCAGGAGGTTCCAGGAATCAAACACTGGACCTCCTATATGGTAGACAGGAGCCCAATCACTTGAGCCACATCCATTTCCCAATAGCTGTCTAATCTTAATGCCTTCAATCTGGCAATCTTGAAAATGCAGCCTTTCATATACATTGGTCCAGCAAGGCTTGAAATCCCCATTAACCCTCCGTATTAAAGAACATCTACCACACAATGTGTGGGAAAGTCTGTTACATGGTAGGAGATAAAAAGACTAGCCAGACTTGTAGCCTAGCATCCCAGAGGAGGGGATTTTTTCTAAGTGGACTTTACAAGTGCAGAGGGACCTCAAAACCTGAACATCCTTGAACAATGCAAGAAGAGGGACACTAGTCCATTTGTGCAGTTAGTAAGAGATGTAATTAGATTAGCATGGGACTCAATCCTCCTCCACCCAAACCCAGTGATTTTGACTTGCATTCTTTGGGTATTGTAAACATTACACTTACCAACTGTGATGTGCATAGCTAGAGACAGAATGCTTGTAAGCCTCTCTCTATGCACTGTGTTCAAACAGTTTATTTTTTTAAACCATCTTTAGTGTTCTTAGTCATGGGGTGGGGGATCTTTGAAATAATGTGAGGGGGCAGTCAAAAATGTGATAATACAGTTCTTTTTCATCAATGCTTCTCTTCGAACATAGACTGTTGAGTTATTTTTATAAATGATATAAGAAACAAAATGTATCCCTGGCTTCATTTAGATTGAATTTCAGCCAACTGAAGTAAGCCAAAATCCCACAATTATTGTGTCTGCTTTAATTCCAACCATCATTATCAGTAGGTATATAATTGATAGCCAAAGCTTCTGCAAAGCAGCAGAAGATCACTCTATGTTTTTAAAATGAACTCAGTTTTTTTCCTGGTTTTACTCAGACCATGCATTTCCTTGCCAGATATTTCCTAAGAAAGTCACATTTAATTAGGAAATCTTAAACCAAGGAGGGAGAAAGGAAGAAATTACATTTCTTCTTTGGAAGAATACATATTTTTTCTTTAGTAGAGAAATTATAGATTTATGAAAAATCAGGCATAAAATATAGGGCTCCCATATACCACCCTATTATTAACAGATTGCAGTGTGGTACATTTGTTGCAATTGTTTAAAGCATATTTTTATAATTTTACTATTAACTGTAGTCCATGATTTACCTTAAGGTTTACTTGCTGTAGAATCCCATGAAATATTTAAAAAATGTGTTCTATTAACATGCAAACTAAAATTTCTCCTTTTAACCACACTCAAATATATACTTCAGTGCTGTTAATTACATTCACAATGTGTTGTGCTACCATTACCACCATCCATTATTAAAACATTTTCATCATCCCAAATAGAAACCCTGTACAATTTGAGGACTAACTCTCCAATCCCTAACCCCACCCCATCCCCTTAACCTATATCCTAGATTCTGACTCTATGAGTTTGCTTATTTAATTTTGGAATTTTAAAATCACTTACTTACTCCTAGAATCCATGTTTAGAAGGAGTGAACTTAAGGTTGGGCACTTGCCTGGATGTATGTTACATTTAGCTTTTGTGCTCATTGTACCCATGTACTGGGCTAGAGGAGAGTGTCTTGGAAACAAAACGGAACCTTCCCTGGGTCCCAGGACAAGACTGTGAAGGCTCTCAACCCATTTATCTTCTTGTGATGCTACCCATATGTGCACAGTGATATTGTCTTTGAAATGACATGGGGAAAGTAGAGTACTTTAAAAGCAATTTTTAACATTTGGAAATTGTGTTCTAGCATGAAAGTATCTGCGACTCACTTCCTTTGCAGCAGATTAAAATCACTCTACCAATTTATCATTCTATATCTAACTATTATTTATCTATTATTTGTCAAAGTGGACAAATAATTCCCAAATTTCCTAGCTAGTGGCCTGGAAAACAAAATTGGATACATCTAACAGAGTTAGGAGTGAAAGAAAGAACTGAAGGCTTTGACTGGAACCTGGGACTTCCAGAGAGACATGTGGGCACTGCTTTGCAATTCAGACTTTTTTGTTCCTAGTTCCCATGGGAATCTAGCTAAATTTTGTTTTGTTTTTAAAGCAGTCCCTACAATTGTGTTTTGAGCAACTGATGTGATCAAGGCATATATTGATGAAGATCAAAAGAAATATATGTTTGCATTCTTGTGCTTGAGCTCATAATCTGTTTGGGTCTTTGGACAGTAGAAGAGTAAGAATAGTTGAATTAATTAAGTTTAATCACATTTGCTGGGCTGTTCTCTGAGGTCCTATTTCTAGATGAGATGGACCACATAAATGAAGTCACTCAATATGAGAAAATGAGCTGGGCTGCTATAAATCCCTATCACTGTGTTGAATTCCACAGATGTGTCTCTGTTGCCACTAAACACTGTTCGACATAAATGTTTATTCCCCAGAAGGCAGTTGTTACATGTTAAATAAAGTAGTGTTACAGGAACCATTTCACACTCTTCAACTTCATTCTCTCAGCTGTCAGCCTGTTCTCGGTTGGACAGCTGGGTCCTTGTGAAGTAAAGGATTCATTCATTCAACTTTGACTAAATAAATGAAAGAGCAAGACTAGATGACTGATTTTTATTTTCTCTTACATCTTGCTTTTTCACCATTATCCTTCATGGCAGGATCTTGGAGGAGAACCTAGCTTTGGGGATGGATCTATGAAAGTCAGTGAGAGGACCGAGAACAGGTGTACAGCTCAGGGGGGAAGAGAGAGTGTGTGGCTGATGTGGATGCTTTGACAGATGGGCCAGAGCAATGCCTTCTAATGCCCCATTCCCCTCTGAAGTTAGACTTCAGAGACTGTGACTAATACAGAACCTAATTAAGAATTGAGTTTTACTGATTATGTGAAAACTTCAGCTTAGTCACTAAATGAATGGATGGACTGCTATTAATAGTAATAGCCTACAAATAAAAATATGAGTGAATTAGATAATTGCATATGCTTTTTTCATAACTGAATTATACCAAAATACCTGAAATCATCATTTCTATTACAGGGAGTGTAGGTACAGGCATCATAAGCAATGACAAGGTCGTGTCCTCGGGGTCTCTGCCCAGTAAATCCCACTCTTACACAAAATCTGTAGTGAGGTTATAGCTCCTGTTTATTTTGTAAAAAAAAAAAAAAAAAAAAGAAAGTTTTTTTTATTTCACTCTGACTTGAAGCTACAAGTGCCTATCTGATGGTTTTAGTGATAACTTCTTCCATGAAACAAATTACCAATTGAAGCCAAATAAATTAACAATTGAAGCCAAAGAGTTTGTATGTCAGAGCTTACTGGGTTCATTTCTACAACACTTGACTACCTCTTGCAGCTTACATTTCATGTTTTTAAACAGTCTTATTTTAACTTAAAAACATTTTTTACTTTTTGGAAAGGGTTGGCATGACCAGTGTGCTCCAAACTGTGCATCTTGGAGTCCCTTTGCCTCTACAGCCTACAGAAGGCAAGGTAGAGGAGAAACCTCATTTTCACTCTGCTTTCTTAAGCAGAGGATTACTATTCTAAAATGGGTTTGTAGAAATCAGTAAAATTATATGAAAGGAAGTAGCTCATTACTGTGGAGTCAGGCTTATTCAGTTTATGTGGTCTTGGTAATTAATTACTAAAGGGTAAGACATTTACAGAAATTGTAAAAGCATTCTGTTAAGGTCAGGTCTGTTAAGATCCACGTTTGAACAGCATCAATTTTGTCTTTTCTAGAACTCTCAGTTCCATGATGAAAGATGAGGGATACAGTGTTCGGCTATTTGCTGTGCAGAATCTAAATCAGATTCTAAAATCTCTGCTACTCTTCTTTCAAGCCCATTGTCCTAATTATAGACTCTACCTTCTGAGGAGTCTTCAGTCAGATCCTCTTAATGGCATATGTTGCTCAGATTCTGATGTACAGTTTGAAAAGGCCAGTCTTGAAGGAGGAGTCAGGAGATCTGGCCCGAGGAACTGTCTCTGCTGTTTACCAGCTCTGTGAACTCGATTTAGTCACTTAATATCTCTGAGCGTCTCTCTTCCCATCTGTAAAAATGGGGAGAGTAGTACCCACTTTCCTGGGTGTTTGTGAGGGTTCAATAAGAGATGAGGGCAACTGGCATAAGGACCTAGCCCACACTGGGTACATGCAGAGTGGTTATAAATTGAATCGCTGTATAGTTTATTTTCTCAAAGGAGTACTTTCAGGCAGTGTCCCCAAGCAAGGACCTCTAATGATTGCCAGAGGGGCGATTTTCAACCCATCCCTGACCGATGTGTGTGTAGACCAGAACTTTAGAAGAGCTTCCAACTTTTTGTCTCTTCCTGGTGTTGAAGGAACGTTGGACCAGATATAGGAGGTTAGAGATTTATCCTGGCTCTTCTCCTTATTGTGGTGTAATTTTAACAAATCAGATAACCTTTTTTTAGGCATCTTTTCCTTGTTTGGAGAATAAAGCTAAAACCTTTAGTGTGATATGGTTGAACTCTGAGTGAGACTGATTGAGTGTGAGTTCTAGCCCTGCTCTGTGCTACGTCACCTTATATAACAAGGGACACAAGCTAAGTGTACTTCTGTTTCCTTTTCTGTAACTTGAGCAAAATAATCCTACCTACTTTATAGGGTGGTTGTGAGGAAGACATGACTCAGTAAGAGTAAAACACTTAGCACAGTGTCTGGCACATAGGGTACTCAATGATACCCAAATATTAGTGGGTATAATTTTTGTTGTTGTAGGTCAAATTAGATTAGCCAAGGGAAAATATTCTGTATGCTGTAACATACTATGAGGTCCTATCTAGGACAGCTCTCTTTTTACTAAGTTCCCTTTTAGAAGATTTAGGGAAATCTGTCTTATGGCCTGTGTATAGATTCCCTGGTAATGTTTTATAAGTAATTATGTGCAGAGGATGAATTGCTATGAAGAAAAAAAAAGAAAGGAGTAGGAGGGAGTGAGGGTGAGGAGGAAGAGGAGGAGGAGGAAATGAGGAAGAGGAGAAGAAGAAGAAGGGGAAGAAGAAGAATGAAGGGAAGAGGAAGAAGAAAGGAAGAGAGGAAGAGGAAGGGAAAAGGGCAGCAGCAGCAGCAGCAGACTATCCCCTGATCTGCTAATGTGGCCCTTTTGGGGGCGGGGAGAGAGGTGCATAAATGTTGCATGTGAGTCTTCAAGGTCCACATAGCTGTGTGTGTCATCTTTTTCTCAACTGGAACTAAAGGCAGGCAGTTTTTCCTGCACTGGGCTTATTTTCCAATTCATGGAACGCACACTTTTATAATTTGGAGTGGAAGAGCAGGTCTTTTCCCAGTCTGGGTCAGCTTCAAATCTTTCTTAGGCTCAGCCAGACATAGGCAAGGTGCTGCATGGAGTTACTGAACTGAGCCAAACATCCAGGGGCTAAGGCCTGAGGATTGGGATGTGACTTCAGCAGCGTCTTCTCCCTGAGGATCTATGATGTGGAGGGAACCTGAAGACACGCTTTTGTAAAGAAGAAATCTGACACAGAAGCTGAGGGCCCAATGGCTGCTGCTGCCAGTGCTCCCCGTCTGCCCTTCAGTACTGAGCTAGTGCCTCCTCCCTTCATCTTTGCTGGGATTTATTTTGTGGACCTACTGGCTTGGAAAATGCAGTCCTTTGCTTGAAGACTAATAGGTGAGTATTGCTCTGGAAGTTGACAAGGCCAACCTGGGCTAGCCTTAGTTTTATCACAAACCCCGTGATTGACTTCAAGTCATTTGAGCCTCAGTTTCCTCCTATCATGGGAGTAGTTATGCCCATCCTATAGTTGATAGTGTTGTTATGAGTGTCTTATGAGTGTTGTTGTATGGAATCTTAGATCTGAGAGCTTAGGAGGACATTTAGAGGTCATTTAGTTCAGCCCTTAGAGATGTAGGAACCCATCCTTTTAGCATCTTGGACAAGTGACTCTATCACTTCTGACTGAGCACATCATGACTGGGGAGCTCACCCAGCAGGCAGCTGATCCTGTATTTGGGGATCTTTGTTAAGTAGGCAAGACACTTTGTTTTTTTTCTAAGAAAAAAAGAGTTTCTGAAGGTTTAAGCTTGGAACAGCTCTCAGCAACCAGTATCCAAGATCACCCCGAGCCCAGGCACACCTGTGCCCTACCTGTGCTCTCTCTCCAGGGCAGGTAGACATTTGTCTTATCGTGCCTGTTGCAGCAATTCTCTCCACACACATTTCTCATGCTTTCCTCATGACATAGGAGCAGCATCTATGGATAATGAAATTAGCCGTGTTATTCACAAACCTCGTGTATCCTGTGTAAAAGATGGACAGCTGTGCTCTACTGGTTACCATTTATACCCTGTCCCCTGTGCATTAGACCTAACAAGAGGCCATATCTGGTAAACGTAAGTTTGCACTGGTTAATTGTGGTAAAGAGCCATTGACTCTGTATCTCCCTTATACTTTCATATACTTTTAAAAATCGGAAAATTCCGATGTTTGTATCCCTAACTTTGGTTCCAATACAGAACACAATGTTAGAGATGAATCCTCTTATAGAGAAAGACCTTAAAGTAAAGACATGGGGTGGCAGGTGTGTGGTGGGGGAGGAGGCATCCTCAGCTCTCCACACCATTCTCATGTTTTAAATTCAGAGGTTCAACTAAACCAATTTAGGGTAATATGTCCCATGAAGGTTAGAGTGTCTTTTCTTTCATTTGATGGGACATGATCTAGAGAAGGTTCTTTTCCCCCAGACATTACAGGGCCCTCAGATTTTGCAAGTGGGTGTGGTCAGTGGTGAGGTACAGCCAAGCAGATGCCTATGGACAGCTCCACAGAGGTGTGTATAGAAAAAGAGTCATGTGACTCTCAGAAAAAGCCAGGTGCACATTTGGGCCTCTGGCACTGTACATAAGAGAATGTCCTACTGTTTTTCATGAAATATTAAGGGACTGAAAAGCAGCGTCCTACATTATGTGCCAATTCTCCCACAGCCAAGGAGAGAGGCCATATTGGTACTCTCTCTAACAGCTACAGTGGTCACATGGGGGAAGTAAAGGCCTTTCCAAAGCCAGGGACCGGAAGCTAACCCTTAACCACTTTTATATTGGGATGTGTGTGTCCCAGTGTCCAGAGTGACAGATGTGGCCTGGACACGGGGACCTGGATCCAGGCTTGAGGGATTAGGCAGGTGCTCATGACCAGCTCAGAGCCAGGCAGGGGCACGACGGCAGAACACATGCATAGCACAGGCCAGATGAGCTGGGTCCCAAATCAGACAGGGGCCATATGGACACTAATTCCAAATTGCAGAGCAAAGCAGGTGGTCAGAAATCCTAGCAAAAATCAAATGACTTGCAAGGGCTAAAGGAGCAGAGCCCAGTAAACTGTTACTATTGGAAAAATAAATCTCCGCTTATGTGAGGAAGCCACTTGCTTTATGTCAGGAGTATCTGTGCACCTCTTGAGATAGGTATTTATCCTCAGTGGGGCCACTTGGGCTTTTAAAAGAGCAATAAATAAAAATGCCCTTGCGGAATGAGGTATAATGGGGAGCTCTCCCATTGCCTTCTCCTACAGACCTGGGGCATGGGTTCTCTCAGTTGGGAACTCTTCCAGTTTACCCAGCTCACTGATAGTAGCTGAGCAAGGTCAGATGTTTCCCTGGCATCTTAGCCTCTTGATGCTTGCAATCTCAGAACCAGGGTGCTTTTCACAGTGTGTTGCCTGAGGTGGCCTTTCAGCAAAAGTGCCATGATGAGTGCTGGGCTGCCCTCTGTCCCTCTGCAGAATCAATGGCCCCACAGTGCTCAGGAAGGAACTGCAGAAACAGGACCACAGGAGGCTATGGGTGCCTCATGAGAGAGACCGAACCTATGTCCAAATAGCACTGACACCCCCCAATTTTTTAATAAGCTCTGGAGAAAGGAAGAAACACAGCAGACTCCAGACATCTTCTATTGATCCTACTCTTCTGCTTTCTCTCTTTTTTTTTTTATGGAGGTACCGGGGATTGAACCCAGGACCTCGTACATGGGAAGCAGCTGTCAACCACTGAGTTACATCTGCTCCCCAATGAAAGTTGGTCTTTTCATTTGTTTGTTTGCTTTTAGGAGTTACCGGGGATCAAACCTGGGACCTCGTAATGGGAAGCACATGCTCAAACACTTGAGCTACTTATTTTCCCCTACTCTTCCTCTCTTAACACCTACCCTTTTGTTGTTGTTTCCAGACCCTAAAATGAAACCCAAAAGCCTCCTTAATATTTTTTTAATTTGAGATATTGTGAGTTAACAAAACAATCATGCATACCGTATAGGATTTCCCTATGTCATCCCACCACCAACACCTTACATTGTTGTGACATATTTGTTACCAATGATGAAAGAACATCATCATAATATTACTGATATCTAGAGTCTATAGCTTATACTTGGTGTCTTTTTTCCACAAACCATCCTATTATTAATACCATGTATTAGTCTTATATATTTGTCATAGTTCATGAGAGAATGTTCTCATATTTATACTGTAAAACCACAGTCCATCATTCACCACAGGGTTCACTGTGTCATATGGCCCCCTGCCTTGTACCATCCATCCAAAGTGTTCATTCATTGTTGAGAATGATCCAAGAGTAATACTGCTCCACCAGAGGCAGACACCTCACGAAGCTGAGAACTCAGCGGAGCTCCCCTCACCAGAAGCTGGTGATGACAAAACAATTGGTGCTCTCACATGATCAAATTCCAGGCGCAATTACAACAGTAAAGAAAATAAAAATATCAAAGTAGTGTGTCCTCCCAGCTCTCTCTTCATTTGTCAGACAAGCTGTTTCCAGGGCTGGAGGTGGGACCTCTAGAGTACCTGCAACTTTTGGGGCCTCCTGAGAAAGTTTCAGTGCTACGGGTTTTTTTTTTTTTTTCAGGAAGAAGTTCCACTTGAGGAGAGCTCTCTGAAATCCCTGCACTATGGTTGGATTTATTGTAACTTCTTTTTCTTTCATTATAAAAAAATAATTGTTGGTGACTACAGTTAACTATATATATTTTTTGTGGTGATGGTTACCTGAATATATACATGTATAAAAATTCAAAGAACTGCCCACCAAAAAATATAAGTTTTAAGATGTGATAATTTAAGAAATAAAATTTTAAAAGTAAAACATAATATGATTGATAAACAGTAGACAAATTAAAATGTGCACACCTTTGAAGAACTATCACATATCTGATATATATCCTTCTTGATTTTTTTCCCATTCATCATGAAACCTATTGGATGTATATATATATTTAATCTATACATATGTATATGATTACACAAATTGGATCATAATGTACATATGTGTGCAACTTGATTTTTCACTTGGTAGTGTTTCTTAGCCATCTTTCCATATCAATACATATTGACCTATACAATTCTTTTTAATGATTATGTACAATTACATTATATAAACTTATTTACTCTCGTTAAACCTCATACTATATCCTTAATTTGAATTACTTTAAAACACGAATAAACCAAGTCTTACCTATAGTGATTCACTCAAGCATGGTTGTCCATGTCTATTAACTTGCTCCACCTGGAAGACCAGCAACTAAAATGAGCTAATTTACAGGAAGCATGGGATCAACTAATTTTTAAACAGTATGTTAGATTTTCAACTACTATGCTCAATATGTTTTCCTTAAGCCTTTACCTTTCAGGTAACATATTTCTATATGTAAATGAACAGATCTAATTTCTAATCTGAAAAAGTACTAGAAAAATCTTACAGAGTACCCAATATGTCTGGAAACAAAAGGGAAATAGTGTATTTATGCACTGCAGATCACATGTATTTATCATCTAGAACCACGATAGTGTCATGGAAACAAAGTTAATTATCTTAATAGTATCAGTCTAATCTGATATAAGTACTTAAAAATAATTTAGCCAAGATTATTTTTCTTTTCTGCTTCCCAGGATACTGATTCCAACTTGCTGTGTGGGTAGAAGGAAGGTTCAGAGCCAGTAATCAGTTATATTTGTAACCAGGGCAGGGAAGAAGCTAAGTGATGCTTCAAACTTGCAGTATATATTTTGATTCAATAGAGATCAATTGCTGGATGCCTTAGATTCATATTTCTAATATGTTCCATAAGAGTGGGCTTAAAGAAAGCATTCTCTTTGATGGTTAGACACACAGCAATCATGTTATTCATCTGTCACCCCTCTATAATTCTAGGGGCCTCTTCTTTGGGACTCAGCAGTTGTCTCTTCTATGATAGCCTGAAGGTTTTCCTTTCTCAGGAAAGGAAAACTACGAATTGAAGCCGACTTGTAATTTAAACAGACCGTAACTCAAGGTTGACGACAACTCTAGTGTTTTCTCACTAGGCTATTAAGCCTATCGTTTCCCAAGGCAGCCTTCAGAACAAAGTTTGATTTAATTGGCCAAGTCCAATATACAAAAGTTTCCATGTGCCCAGAGCTTCCTGTTTGGGCCCACCTTGGCTTGGGATTTAAATTCATGAAAAATAAAATAAGCAACATGACCCCACAAAGATTGAGAACTCAGCAAGAGCACAGAGAAAAGGCTGGGTGAGAAAATGTGGCTCAGAAAAATGGTCTTTCTCACTTTTATAAAAAAGATATAATTTGTTTGGTGGAAAAAGTAGGCACTAGGCTAGAGTTAGAGACTAACCTGAAGAGAGGGTTAGATCGTTTATTATTGGATTTACTTTCTTTATTTTTGTGAAATTTTATGTCCAGGGAAGTGAGTTTTTACAAAGGGGCTCATATGTAGGGATACACCCCTTCCACACCCGAATTACTGATTTCTGAGGAGCCATTTCTTCCTTTGCTAAAACCTCCCATCCATGAAATACGTGTTAATGAGAGAATCTTCTCCACCCCTTCAATTACTGCTACTCCAACCAAAGGGATAGGGTCTTTGTTTAAATGAGAAATTTCCTAGTTTTTAATATTAGCAACTGATTAACACTTTTTAAAAAACTGGGTAGTTTAATAATATAATCCCTGACCTGAATTTGGTCCACAGGCTCCTGGTTATGTCCTCTTAGATTCCAAGCTTCTTGAGAAGTCACATGGCTATCTTCCCCTCCACAAGGTCTGTTATATATGATGCTGAGTGTATGTTCTTCAAATGAGTGGATAATTTTCAAGAAACCAACACAGTAACAACTAAAGTGATCAGTGGTGATCACTAATACATAGTCATTCTTATCACTAATTTTTATCATTGAAGGAGTTACTTCCATAACTTATCTTGTCTCAGAGCACAGGAATGCGTTTTCAAGACAGAATGTCCTGTGTCTTGACTGCAATGCTGGTCTCTGATCAGCAGTACTTTTTAGAGTTGGGAGTGTGTGTGTCATCCAGCCAACCTCTTCATTTTGGAGATAAAACTGAGGTCAGGAATGAAGCCATAGTCCAGTGTCATGCTGATTCCTAATCTCCTAGCTTTGAATCCAAGACTCTTTCCAACAAGCGTTGGTGCCTTTCCAGCTCTAAAATTCCCCAAAGACTGTCCTACAACAGGAAGCCATCTACTCCTACTTCTCATTCCAAATTCTTCCACTTGATCCTGGTTCAAGTCTCATGTAATTAGTGTCTTTCCTGATTGCTCCGGTTGAGTCTCCTTCCTCTAAATTTCCTTAGCACTGACTTTCCTTTTGAATCTTAATCAGCCATTCCATTTTATTATCTTGTAATTTTTTCAAGTCTCCCCAACCAGAATAGTAGTTCCTGGGGGGGG